>VWPU01012736.1:87419-165094 GCA_013398955.1 Callaeas wilsoni
CATTGCCAGGACTCTCCAGGGGGGCTGTCGGACCCTTGCCTGGCCATAGGACCACGGAGGCAGCTAAGTTTTACAGACAGAAGGGACTATATAAAATCCACCAGCCTCCTGGCAGGGACGGGAGGGGATTTTCAATATCCTTTTCTGCCTCATGCCTGCAGGGGACTCTGTTTGTTAAATAAACAGGTTTTTTTCACTTTCATTCAAGAAATTATTTTTCAGAACCCATGGGGAAAGGGCTGCTGGGGCCTGCTTGCCTGGCAGGCAGGAGAGAGAGATGCCCTTTCGGGTTGTTTCCTCCTAAATTTGTATCCAAACCGGCATAGAACCACATTTGTAACTGCATTTGAGATCCCAAATGTATCTAATGAATTGGGAATGTCAGAGCTTCTCCACTAAAAGATTAAAACAAACATAAATTTATTATTTAAATTGACTAAATAATACCTGAAGCAAACTGAAACACCTGCAACTGCTAGAAGATAAACCTCGTAAAATTACAACCTATACAGCTTCACACAAACATTAAAATAGGCTCCACCCTAAAGGAGCACTTTGAAAGCTCTTCAGCACAGATTTTCACTTCGGAGACTGTGATCTTTCGATCTGTCATAACTATCCCACACAGACCTCTAGCTTGGAAGCCACTACACAGGAAAGCTTCGTAAGATCGTTTTGACAAGTGTATTTGCCATAATTTCTTCCATTTCTCCCTGGCACGAGGGAGTCCGAAGTGATCAAAGGAGTACAAGGAACCCTTTGTCACAAGGCAAGGAAACCCTCAGCTCTGCAGCTCACGTGCACATCTGGAAACTGCCAAGGGTGTCCCAGCTGGTGAAAGAAAGGATGTGCAGGAGTGCCACTGCTTTTCTATCTCCTTGCCTCCTCTCCTTCCTGAAGACACCTGTGTCCTGATCCTGGGGCAGGAGTGACAGCACAGGGAAACAGTGAATGAGATCTCAGCAGTCATGCTGAACCAACACACTTGTTAGCAGGTCTAGACACACGAGTGTGACTTTACTACATCTAACTCGGCACACTTCGGGTGCTTAACCCCAGAAGCAGACTCTCGCTATCGTAACACGTTGATGGTAATGTGCATGGTTTCAGGAAACCTAGAATTCAATTTTCTTCCACCATCTCCTTTGGTTTTGTGGTTACATATAAAAGTAATGCTTCTATCAGCTCCAGAAGGAAAATGTGTTGAAGTACAGAGCTGGGAATTCTCAGAAGAGTTTCTAGTTTCCTATCATATTCCACAAGCTTAAATCCACTGGAAACAGTGTTAAACAGCTTTACTAAGATTTTGACAGGGTAAAGATTCCTAATGTTTATATTTCTGAGTGGAAGACATTAACTAAGATAGTAACAACAGTGCCATATTTGATCATCCATGGTATCTGTGGATTTTAGATTTTTTGCTATTTTCTTTAACTTAAAAATTGATTTACATTTTCAACCACACTTGGCTTTCAAAACAGCTTCAGCAACTACTTTTTTAATGTAACCATTTATATCTGTATGTTAATACAATTATACTTCAGTAAATCTCCAACAGATCCCAGCCACAAAGAGTGTAATAGCTAATACAAATCCTCCCACAGCAGACAAATTCAAATGTAGAATGCAGTAACAGAAGTCTTGCTATGTGGATACCTTGGTATCCTTTTCTGGCTTTCTAAATCAAACTGCACATCCACTGCTTAGCTGAAGAAGTAACCTGAATTCAAGAGCTGTGAGCACAGCAGCCTTCCTAAATACTGGTGTGATGCTCTGTGCATTACCTTTACTTCTGAAGGCAATCTGGGATAAATAAGTTGAGGCAATATTACTGTAGGACAGCAAGACAGAAGTAATGCTCTGTAGTAATTCTCTATTGCTCATGGCAATAGCAGCAAAATAATCAAGTTTTCTGATTGGAACTGACATGTATCAAAAAGAAAATTAGAAGAACACACAGCTGCTCCTAAAATAAACACAGTTTTAATACCGAAAATGGCTTTCTATACTGTTATACTTGATATATAACAGTAAAAATATTAGCTAACATTCAAAAAACAGGAGTCTGAAACTTTTAAAAGTTCAGAACAAAAGCATATATAAAGTTCACAATATATTACTGTAAAGGACAAGATTAAGAGTCCATTCGAATTAAGCCAAAGCAGACAAAGGGGAAAGGTGTTTCATAAAATAAGGGAACAGTGCCAACAGGGACAGCTTTCATTTTCCCTGTAAGCCAAAATGCCATTACTATTACAAACGACACAGAAATTATATCACAAAAATAGCGTGTGACCTGAGCACATCAGCAGAACAGTGTGAGTTTCCGCTGCCTGCATCCACTGCTTGACCTTCTGTATCCTGCATGAACCCCGTCCCATCTGCAGTTCCAGTGGACACCGACCTCCTTGCAGATCTTGGGCCACCATTACCAGCGTGGTCTGTCTATAATGGATGTCCTACCAAGAATACTGCACATGCCTATACTTAAAAAAATTAATCCCACACAGTCTGGAGAGATTGTAAGGAATACACCATTGCAACTTTCACAAAAAGGGTGCAAAAAAGGAGGTAAAAGCACTGTAAAACACACATGGGCATTATGTTAATCTTCTCATTCAGCCTCACCAATTCGCCTTAGCGTTGATATGCATGAAACCCATTTTTTCTCTTCTAGGCCTTTCTTGATGAGAAGCTGACAGCCACATTTTAGAGTGGTAGTTTTCTGCTTAGGGTAAATACCGGGAACAAGCATTAGAGTAGACATTATTTCACTTATTGCCCAAGAGAGCACTTAAGCTTATTTCTTGAATAGTGAAAGGCTAATATACTGCTTAAACACAACATTGATTACTGAGATGCTTTCCTTCACATATATTTTATGTTGTTACTTGTTTGGCAGTAAAACTTCAGTTCACATTTAGCAAGGCACTTAGGCCACATTTCATTAAAACATATATATACCCCTGAGAAAAATGACTTTTGCTCTCTCCATATGAAAAACTGCTCTGAAATACCAAAAGATTGACAGAAAAAAAAAAAAAATCAAGTACTGCTCTGAAGGAGTGGCAAGCTTGTACCAGAACATGACAACCCACTTTAGAAACTGCTGCTCTGAATAGGTAAATGTGTGCATCACTGGAGATGTATGGAAGATGTCTTTGGACCTGTCATCAGCACAGAACTGTTCCATCACAGCAGGCTGCCACAATGTGTACCCCGCAAAATGTCCTACAGCACTGAACTGTGGGATTTCTGCTGAAGAATAATTTTGGCCCTCCACAAATGCGATCAGGAAATTCAAAATGGAGCTCAAGTGCAAGAAAAGGCTGTTGAAAATAGGGTACAGAAGAGGATAAACAGGACTGTAATAAGAAAACTGGATTTGTACACTTATTATCTTTATAAAGGATACATTAAAAACTCATATTGACCTATAACACTGCAGTCTTCTTGTTCTTTATTCTTCTATTTATTCAAGCAAAGACACTTCTCTAATACGGAGACCAAACACTGTTTTTGCACATTCACAGGGATAAAAGGAATAACTAGTGCTACACTTTCACACACGGAACACGTGATTCATGAACAGAAGTTCAGAAGGTACACAGGAAGGAATTTAACAGGGCTGGAATGTCTTAGGAGACTAGCCTTGGAAAAGGCACAACACATTTGCATGCTTTCTAGCTGAATAAACCACTCATGCAGTTTTATCTACCAGTTTTTCCTAGATTGCTTGCTTATCAGCTGATTACCAAGAAACCAAGTTGCTTGGTAAAAGAAAAATAAAAAAACCCAGAAAAAAGAAACCAAAAAAACCAAGGAAAAACTTAAAACCTTCGCTTCCAAAGAAATAGTGACAAATACTAAAATTGATCTGCTTTTAATGTTAGCTGTTTAAAAATTATATGTATCCTTTAACAACTTACTTAAACAGTAGCAGAGGTGGAAGAAACTAATCTATACTGATCTCACATTAAGATTTTTTTCCAAATAAGATTTAAGAGTCCATCTTGGATCAAGTGCAGTATTTAGCACAGAACCATTTGACCAATCTACTGCAGGGAGACAGAATAATCCAGTAGATATTTCTATCTGTAACCATTAGTACGGTATTTGAAATGTGAATATTTAAGCCTCATGACACCAAAGTTTCTAAAAACAAACATAACACATAATTATATCACAACTAAAGCTAACGTTAGTTTTTTACTTAAATCTTTGGCTTGCTTTCTACTTGCTAAGGTTCCAACAACAAGGCTTCTACCACTATATTTCTCTGGCAACATGTTCCATCTTACAGGGTTGGTTACATTTTCAATTATCAAGGCAAAGAATTCACCTGCTTCCTTAAAGTACAGCCAATGAATCTTTCTTGTAATGGCCAACTATGAAAAGATTCCCTTTTCATTTCATGATAAACTAGACATTTATGTCCTTGTCATGATTGCCTCCTGTGGAAGAAGGGTGCTGCACAGGTCATTACGAAGAAGAACAAACCCAAAAAAAGTAGTTTCTTTTCCTCCACCTTCTTCATGATTCTTCCCTTGTTTTCTTAATTTTTTAAATTTAATCCTTTCTTCCATGTCACTGCCTTAACTTTACACATTTTAATGCAACTGACTAATTAAAAATTTCTTATATACAAAATAATATTTCATAATCTCATGTGCTAATAAAATGTAAAAGCTCAATAAGAAAGCAAATTTTATGTCAACTAATAATCATAATTACTGGCTTAGCTTACCTAAAAAAGACCTGATTGTGAAGGCTCATGAATTGATCCAATTTCACAGCCTACACAGGCTGTTTATTATTTGTTTTAAGAAATACATCATGATAGTCCTTGTCTATTGTCTCCACTTAAAGTAAGACACAGCAAGCCAAAGAGTCTGAAAAATCAACAGGAATTTCTGTAGCACTCCAATCCATAACCTAGCACACTGCCACTAATATTACTGTTTAACTTTCTCAGACTTGGTTTTTCAAGTTATATTTCACCATCCTCACTAGAACTGGCCAGTTGTGAATTGGTAGCCTAAAAAATCCAAAGTATGACAGGTAAGAGTTGCAGTCACTTCAGTTTAAATCCTATTCAAGCATCTCTCCATGTACGGATTTTGATGCATTAAAATAACTGTCAGTCTTTACCTGCACTAGGATCAGATCACCCAGTGGACACTGGGAATTCACACTGGTGTAAAAAACTGTGCTTTGCAGAGAGTGTCACCCTTTCAGAGGTTCTCTGAGGGAAGCTTTCATTGGTGCTTAGGGCTTCATGGCAGCCCTACTAGCAAAGGTGCCCTGGGGACATGCTGAATTCATATTGCTGTGACACGCAGCCATGTGTGTTTGCAGAGGCCACACTAGTCACAGGTAAGACAGAAATCAAATGGTAGCATCCCCCCATCAGCTTTTCTATTATCTGCCCCACTTTGTGCCAATTTCTTCCAGCTTCCCCAACACCTCTTGCTTTGCTGTTCTTCCTTAAGACATGGGATGGGGATTTGTCAAAGTCAATGAGCACTTTATTACAGTGAGAGTGCTCAGTAATGAACAATTCAGCAATTTAATGAGATTCTGTAGATCTGTCTCCAGCCTGTCCATCAAGTTTCACTTCCATAAAGCACCCTGACACTAATCCTCTGGCATACCCAATCTTCACCCTGGGCTGAATATTAGATTCTTCCATGGTATATTGCATTACCACTATAACCTTAGCAAAAATGATGAACTTAACTACACTTGAGGCAATATAGCTGGTCTGATTTGATTTTCTTCTATTGGGTTGACTATGAGGGAATTACTTATTTACTAAGATAAAGCAAAAAACCAGTTTCTTATTGCCTTCTGAATGTCCAAATTGGTAAATATTTATATGTGTCTTTTAATCCATTCTGGGGACCTGGAATATTTATAAATATATATTTATTCCTGGTTTCACAAACTGAATTAAAAAGATGCATGCACATTTTGCCTGCAGCAGAAAGCTAGTTTAAAAAAATTCTTCGGAACAGCATTAGTAACCTTTAGAGAGGCAATTATGATAACACTTAAATGGACAGTGTGGAGTTTGTTGTCACTCAGAAAGCAGCATATTACCTATAAGTATCTCTCCCCAGTATGACCCTGCAATAGAAACAGAGGCTTTGTCATATTTGCCTCATGAAGTGTTCATTGACTGGAGTGCACACAATTAAGAAAATTACTTCCAAGTCCGAGTCTTTCTCGCAGAACAGGACAGTAAGACAGGATTTAAAAACTCCCACTTCCCAAACATCATTACAGCAGGTTACAGAGGGCATATTACTGAGCGAGTACTAAGTTATACTTGTGTGGCTTCCTACAGAAACTCTCCTAGCAAAAGTATACCCAAGCATGTAGCTGGGGGATTCCTGCTGAGAAACGATGATGAAATCCAATCAGCCAATCATCCATGCTCCATGCATAAACTTGCACATCAAAACTTGCTTCTGATAAAGAGAATATGGGCTAGGACTCCAGCGTACTTTGCCTTAAAAACCTAAACCAAACACAACCCATCATCATGTGTAGTGTACTGCAGGTTCTGTTGTACAGGCATCCTCTAGGGACTAGGACAGGAAAAAGCCAACCTTTATTTTTGTATTTGCAGAAAATATCATCTTTGTAACATACCCCATAATCTAAAGCCTCAAAATTTTGGAAAAAAATATGCCTGCTACAATACGGAATGGTTATGGTACGTCTTCATGCTGGTTTCATGGTTTGAAGAACTTAACCTGATATTTTTATTTTTTAAGAGTAAATATTTTATCCTGCATGACATTATCCATCCATAGAACATGAAGCATCCCACTGATGAATACACACTTTACACTTTGAGAAACTGATGGCATCTAAGTGTAGTTATTTCCTTGGAATAATCCGAAAGATAAATAGATAAAAAATAGGGGTTGAAATATAAATCAGTCTTCTGAACCACGGTCTTCTCTGCTGGACCAATATAACCTACTTCCTAAAAGGAACGCATAGGTTTCTTTTCAGCAAGTTTCCTTCTACCTTGAAATACACGGAAATACTTTCCTCTCTTAAACATGACAGCAAAAGAGAAACAGAAAGACGTCTTTGTGTAATCAATATTACAGAGATTTCCTTCCACTCCACAGTGAATTTTTACAGACATATGATGGGAATGTTTCCAAGGACAGATTTTGGTTTCGTTTTTGTGCTTCTCGTAATAGGCTTTGTGTTTTTCTCACATTAAGTTTTCTCCCTGCCCATACACACTGAAGGTCACAACATAATGCTTTTATGTTGTTAATACTTTATGGCTAGCAACCTGGTCCTTTTCTAGATCGAGCTTTTTAAAAGGAAGTCATCTACAGCTTCTTGCCACAAACCTTCCACTGAAGCCTCCACTCATCTTGGAGCAGAGCTGCCTGTGTGATGATTGTTTCATTTGCTTCAGGCAAAGTCAGCTGCGGTGGCCCAAACAATTTCAATGACTGCAGAAGCAGGTTTGCCACCAGACTCATGGTGGCAGGTTTGCCTCATCAGAGGCAATTATAATTGAATTGCATGCATCAGCCATCTCTTCCCACCAAAGAAGCTGGATCTGGAGGAAAATCTCTGGCTCTATTTAAGTAGCAGAAGTTAAACAGCATGACAAATTTCTCTTTCAAACAAAGTAATTGCATTAACACAACACAACATTTTTAGAATTTCATTTAGAAATTTCCCTCAGTTGTTATTCACAGTTTTTGCTCAAGTGCTTATTCTCCCTCGAGATTGCTCCAGGGTTTCAAAACAACAGATTACTGCTATGGTTTATAGAGTGTCACACATTCTGGTTGTTCACCAATCTCCTTACCTGCCAGATTTGTTCTTCACTGAGAGAAGTGAGTCTATCGCTTTTAAAAACCTCTCGAAGAAGACAGTATGGGAGTGCCAGAACTTCTTCAGGATGACTCTTCAATAGCTCAGAGAGATGTTTTACTAAGAAACCAATGACTGCATTCTCCAACAAAGTGAGGTTGAAAAGATCCGCAAGCTTGTACAGGTCCAAGTAATTAAAACTATTTAATTCCTAAATGGATGAAGCAAACAAAATACATGTCACAAAAAATCCCAAACACAAAACAGAGTATATAAAAATCTGCAGGTCTAAGATAATGAAAAAAGGTTATTCTTTTGGAGCTGTGGAGAAGGAAGGCAATATAACTTGAAGTTAATTAACATAGCCTCATTCAAAATGTATATGTAAGTGTTACCAGTGCATATGCAAATATATATGATAGTACTAATTTATATTGCAGCTCCTAAGGTTATATATGCATAAAGCATCTGTAAGAAATATGGATTAGTACATAGTATAATAAACCAGCATGATTTACACTGTATGTTAAGAACTCACAGGACCTAACAAGTGGATTTTAAAAATGTATTTTTTAACCACAATGCAATTCTTCGTTCATTATTTACTGGTTTGATTGAACTAGAGCACCTGTGTAGCACAACTTTTCGTTCTACGAAACCTCCCAAAATACAAGATGCTGAGCTACATTTTATTATGTATGAATTTTTCTTCAATGAACAAATGAACCCTTTTTTTTGCTCCAGCCACTGGCACCAACATTTAGCGGATGCTGGCCTCCTACACTTTCTCCCTCTCCTTCTAGCAGCTGAAAATGTGAGGAGACAAAAGCTGCAGCAGCTCAAGGCAGGAAACTTTGTTCATCCTGGTAACAGATGACCAATATTTATGGGCTAATGTTTTCAGCTTGGCACCCCTCATAGATTAGTATCTGGACAACTAACTACCGCTGTTTTAGACCACACTGCTCTTTTCAGGGAATAGGCCAAGAATTCACCTCTTTTAGAGAAAAGTACCCAGGGCACCTGGGAAATAATCATGTTTACCCATTTTCTCTGTTCTTGCTGCATGCTCACACCTCTCCTCCTCTCTCCTCTGCAATCCTGGTTTTCATCTTCCAGTTTACCGCGTTGCTCCCTATCAGCCGCCTTCTCCTTGACCAGCCCCATGTGTGAGAATGACAAGGAGCCTCGTCAGTCTCACTTTGCTGGTGAGTTAACACGGGGACTGGAGCAAGGAAGAGAAACAGACTAAATTAAGTCAATTTCACTTTCACTGCTCTGCTGGATGGAATGGCAGCACCAAATGAAACTGACAAGAAATCTTGTAAATGTCAAATGAGCTGCACGGCTGGCAGATAGAGCAGAGCAACAGGGAAGATGGGAAAGTGCGAAGAGGGGTTTTTTTGGAATGTTTTATGGACTACATCTTGAACGCGTGAATTGGGTGCCTGTCCCAATGACTGTGGAGCTGTTTATGCATATGCAATGGAGAGTGGAGAAAGAATTTTTTTACCTGCTTAGAGGAGTCAGTACTGGAGGAAATGGAATCAAATTCCTGTGGAGGTTCCTGCTTGTTACGTAATCTCCCAGTATGAACAGTGCACCTTCCCTAGCAGAGCTGTACACTAAAGATAAATCCTATTCATTATCTACTTAGACTGCTGCATAAGGGTTTCCCATGGTTTTCATGGAAGAAAAAGGTAAATTCTTTACATTGTCAAAACAAGCACTAACAGCCATCATCCCAAAAGCTACAGTTATTCTTGTGTCAGCTCCTCCTCACACCAACACAGAGGAGGTAAGGACAGACCTGTGTTGCAGAAAGAAAGAGAAAAGAATGAATTTTACATGAGAAGTATCTGGTCTGTGTGCTTGCTTGGTGACTTAGTATCTTCAGATCATATATGGTACCTCACAGCACCACTCCTGTGATGGCCATGCAATGGTGGTAACAACACATAGGAGTCTAATCAAAACAAACATCACAGTATTTGACAAGCAACAACCACAGTTTATTGTCCCTGGTCCAGAAAACTACCTTTTCAAAGAACTCACTGATTGAATAAATCCCAAATGCCAGAAAGAAATTTAGAAGAGCTCAGTGTGTATTTACTGAGCTCTTTTGTGGTCAATGGCTATGTCTAGGGACATAAATAAATAAATAAATAAATAATCAAGCACTGTGAGCTGAGGATCAACAGTCCCACTAAAAGACATGCCTGGTCAAACCCCACTAAGTGTCGGTTGAGAAAGAGAGGTGGCTTTTAGCAGACTTCAGAAGAGGACAATACTGGAGATAACATAATAGAATCCTTCCTTGTTAGAGAGAGCCAGTAATGAGCCACATAAATGCAATCTATCCCTGAAAAATCTTCACATTTTCAATGAAATCTGAATGACACTGCTAAACCTTCATTTTAGGTTTGGATATTTTTCACGAGCTCCAAACTCCCCTATCCCCTCAAATCAGCAGCAGTCGAAGTTGTTTTTATCAAAGCTGTCTTAGAGTTAAAGAGGCCAAATATACTTATGGATGTATAAATAAAATCTCACCAGTTGTTTATTTATGATACTGCATGTAATAACTTATTTCTGATGCTTATTTATGCATGTATGTTTATTTATTTATTATTGGGGTTATGCGTTTACTTATTTTCATTGCTAATTTCAGATGATTTTTGATGCTTCCTAACATGCTGTTAGTTACCTGCTGAACTTACAGTTTACTTTCTTAATGAATACTGAAAGTGTGTTTTGTTAAAACTGGCCTTGACCTGGAATCAGTAACTTTCATTTCTGATTTTGTAAGGTTAGAGTTGATCTACAGGTTTGTATTTCACAGACAAAGAGGCAAATAGTGCATTAGGTTTTACAAATTAAAATCAAGATGATACAGTACTGTATAAGTTATGATCCTAGAGGCAAAAATGTCACACTGAGATTGTTCCATGTATACCCCAGATCATATAAGTTTGCTCTTATAAATGGTAAGACTTTCAGAAATAGACTAAAATGCAGAATGTAAGTTAGTTGCAAGAAAAATGCACCTTACCTTCTAGCTTTAAAAAAGTCCCACAGGAAAGATCAAAGCAATCACTGTCAACTCAGTCTGATTTGAATAGATTTTTCACAATAAAACCTTATTTGAATTAAAAACTTTGGTAAATGGTGAAATAGATTACTAAATGGGAAATTTAGGGGTGGTCATGAGTAGGAGTACTGGCAGTCTCTACTTTCCACAGATTTTATTATATTGTGTTAACTGAGCAACTACAAAATTTTGAAGTAGTGTGCAACTTTCTTCTGGCACTGTATTGCAGTGTTGAAAACATACAATACAAACCAGGCTTATGTAAATTATTGAAACTTTTAACTCTTTTTTCATAAACTTTTATGTATATGCCACTTATCTTTTTTGAACTGAAAGATGAAGTATGAACACAAGCAGAACTGTCACTAAGAGCTGAAGAGAATTAAGGAAAGGTAGTGATCCTATCTCCTCTAATATGATGTATGTTACACTGCTGAAACACATTCAGACTAAGAAAATATGTATAAAATTATAGATACAGCACTTAAAACTAAGTTGAAATAGTTCTGAAATTTCACAGCAAACTCAAATCAATTTAGTAAGTTGGTCAAATTATTTATCAGTGTCTACTTCTAAAATAAGAAATTACTTTAGATCCTATGCTTCCTACTTAGTGTGCATCCCCCCACTGAAGCAAGGAAATCTATTGTTCCACACTAACGGTCTTCTGATTCAGTAGCATCAACCTTTAGATGCCAAACCAATTCAACAATGAGCTGACATTTTAAAGTCTCATAAAAGAAAATATGTTCTACAACCAAACATAATATGAAAGATGACAATATTAAATATTCAAAATAGATGATGCGACAGTGTGCATATTTTGATAGAGAGGTGTATTTTAATATAGAGATATGATAAATTGTCAAACAGGAAAAATAGATATAAACATTGTGTTTAAATTGCTTCCAAACCCATCTTTATTCGTTCATACTTTAAAGAATAATTGCCTTGCACAAGCCACAGAAAAGGATGTAGCAGATTGATAAATTAGAGTTAATCATAACCAAGTACACAGCAGACTACAATATACCTCTATTCCTGTGCTCCATGTTATAAATAGCAGAAAAAGCACAAGGAGAACTAAGAGGAAAGAATGCATTTCTTTATGACCTTATTTGAAAGATAAACTCCTTGGGGAAATACAATTTATTCAGATTATCAAGACCCTGCTGTGCAAATCTACAGTCTGGGAGCACACTACAGAGATCAAACAATATTTACTTTATTCTGTTGGGTATAAAAGCTTTTAATGAATGCATAATTAAAACAGCAAAAGTATATACAGCTTTAGAATTCCACTGCCAAGCCAAGCCATTAATATCCAAAGTACCGTATCCAGTTGTAACTCCACCTGCTTGCTATTTAGATTACAACATTGTTACAAATCAAGGTATTAAATGACTAGCCCTGCTGCTGTAGCAGAGAAGAGTTGCATGGTGACACTATTTGTCCCTTTTCTAAAAGGGGTTCAGCTTCTTTAAAGCAAAAAAACCAACCCCAGGTGTGAGGTCTCTGAGACAGGGACATAGCTATTCAAAATCCTTAAGCAGCATCTTGTACAACAGGGTCTTGACCCTACATCCTCCAGGTTCTCTGCCACATTAATTACTATGAACCAGCTGCACCATTCAGAAGAGAACCTTGACAAAAATCATAGAAAAGATGGACTCTAAATAGATAAGGGATAGTAACAAAATGAAAAATTGTAATGACAAAAATATACTTACCTGACAACAAAACGGAAGAACACAATTTTAAGATAAAAGAAATCCAGTTCTGTTGGTTCTAGCTGTTTCTTTCTATATCAAAGGTTTTAGTTCTGCAAAACCTCACATATTTACCTAAGAACTAACATATCATGCACACACTCAACAGCACAGCAACAGACATAAAGGTTTCATAATAAGCATAAGCACAAAAAGTATGTTTTAGATCTTATTTGAAACTTGCCTCTCTTAAACATCAAAGTCATCCAGTTGACCAGTGAAAAGTATTTTGCTGAAGCCTGGTCACAGTAGAACAGCTGGCTCAGAATTTTTCAATGTATAGAACTGATTACACTTATTATGAGATAAGTGCAGACTGCAGATGTGTTTATAGACAAAGTAAAAGATGGCTTTCTAAGTGACTCATTTTATACAATTAATTTTTCTGATAGATCACTGCTTTCTTAACACTTTCTGTAATTCTTGCTTTCATTTTCTCCTTTGAACACGAAAAGATAATTTGCATCCTTGCTGCTATTTCAAAGTAGGTCTAGAGCTAAGTAAAAGACCAACAGTACCAAAACATTTCAGCCCTATTATTTTCCCTCTACCCTATGAGAATTCATTTCCATTCTCACTTATTGTTTCTCTGTATCTGCTCAGTTTTCAGGTTTAATCCTGCTGGCTGGTGCTAGTGAGAATCCTCTTTGAAGGCAGAGGAGGCCTGTGAGCTTCACAAGCACAGAGAAAAGACATGACATTCTCAGATTGCTCATGTGATGACACAAATATGTGGTCTTCAAAAAATGAAAGTGAAACATGCCATATGTGAAACTAAAAAAAGAAAACATTTTCTAGAAATGCAGTCAGATTGCTCTACGTTATTAAATAGAACAAATATCTTCAACTGCCAATCCAATTAAATATTTTAGGTGACCCTGATTATACATACCTTTTATATAATCCACATACATAATTATGTATATATCATGGAAAGAAATAAAATGAAACATTAAGACTACACAGTTAAATTTTCATGGTACCAGTGGAACAGCTACAGGTAAGGTTCTGCAGAGGACTCAATAGCTGCTTGCCCTTGGTCAACAGATGCCACTACAAGAATTTTTACAATTATTTAAGTGTACCTGGCACAGAAACTCCCCAAATGAAAAGCTTTACATCTCACCAGCTACTCCTGGCAAGATAGCTGTAGCAATATATTGTATTTAACAAATAAAAGTACAGGGATGAAGGAACATGGAGATCTTCTAACCCTTCACCTGGCACTTTTATACCATTTCACACAGTAGAAACACAAAGCAAGGATTTGACGAGATTTATCAACATTTACCATTTTTGCCAATTACGGGAGCTTGCCTTTTCTTCAAACATGTTGTGAGGAATAACATTTCTCATACACATTCATATATTCTTTACTCCAGCAGAAATCAGAGAATATAGTCTCTACAGATGATTTATCATTTTATATTTTTGCTAGCTCTTTGGATTTACTACAGTGTAAGAGGAAAGCTGAAAACTACTTGGCTAATGCATCAACAACCAGTAATTTTTTATGGTAAGTCTTCTCTTTTTTTGGTTTTTGTTGCTAATACTGACAAATCCAGAAAGAGCAAGTGTTGTCCCTTAGAAAGCCAAAGCTTACAGGAGCAGCAGCTAAAATAAATAATTACAAAGCAGAAGAAGAAGAAAAATAGGACTGTACGATACTATTACTTCCCTTTTTTTTTCTTGTTACAGGCTCCCGTAACTATTTAAGGTCATGAGAATATAGAAGTCTATTCCTGTACTATACCACAAGCTCAGCAAAACATCTTCAGCATAAAATAAGAAATATCCATCTTGTTCCCAACTAGTATTACAAGAAGGTTCAGCTGATTTTGAGACTCCATCTCCTAGTTTACATATTTACAGAAAACAATGATATTCATCCTCATCCCTCATTTTGCTAGACTAAACAAGGAAAGCTCTTCTAATCTACTCATGTAAAGTAGGTCTTCCTGATCATCTTAGCTGACCTTTTCTACATCTCTCACAGTTTTGATTTCACTTATTCTTCTGCATGGACAAACTCTTCCCAGTACTCCTGATTTTTCAGCAGTACCTTGCAAAGCAACATTAATACTTCCTTAGCTTTATAAACTACCTTGTATGAAATATTTTAAAAGTCAAACTGCCTTCTTCTTGATGCCATCACATTAGTACCTCAAAGTCATCATATGATTCAACACATGAAAATTCTTTGTAAACTTGGTCCTCAAGTGAGACAACAGCCACTCAGTCTGGCAGGCAAGACAGAAATAATATGACATTAAAAATGGGAATTATGATGCAATAGATTCTACTGTGGATGCTCAGAAACTATTTTCCAATTACTTCTTTAATTGTGTTCTGTCTTTGAGTAACAGATCTTGTTATTGTCCTGTTCCATACCAGTTACTGGGGGGAAAATAATTTCAATGATTTTTTTGAGACTTGTTTCTAATTATATCTGGATCAACGGGCTGAGGCTGAGAGTATGAGATTCAACAAAGCCAAGTGCTGGGTCCTGCACTTTGCCCACATCAACCCCATGCAGCACTACAGGCTGGGGACAGAGCGGCTGCAAAACTGCCCAGCAGAAAAGGACCTGGAGGTGCTGGTCAACAGCAGCGGAACATGAGCCAGCGTGTGCTCAGGTGGCCAAGAAGGCCAATGGCATCCTGGCCTGTATAAAGAGTAGTGTGGCCAGCAGGACCAGGGCAATGGTTGTCCCTCTGTACTCAGCACTGGTGGAGGCCACAGCTCGAGTGCTATGACCAGTTTTGGGCCTCTCTCTACAAGAAAGACATTGAGGAGCTGGAGAGAGTCCAGAGAAGAGCAATAGAGCTGGGGAAGGGTCTAGAGAGTGACCCGTGAGGAATGGTTAAGAGAGCTGGGGGTGTTTAGCCTGCAGAAAAGGAGGCTCAGGGAAGACCTTACTGCTCTCTACAACTGCCTGAAAGGAGAGTGTAGCCAGGTGGGAGGTTGGTCTCTTCTCCCAGTGACAGGAGAAGAGGAAACTTCCTCAAGCTTCAGCAGGAGAGGTTCAGGCTGGACACCCGGAAGAATTTTTTCTTTGAAAGGGTGGTTAAACATCGGAACAGGCTGCCCAGGGAAGTGGTGGAGTCACCTTCTCTGGAAGTGTTCAAGAAACAACTGGACATGGCACTTAGTGTGATGGTTAATCGACATGGTAGTGCTTGGTCAAAGGCCAGACTTGATCTTGTAGTTATTTTCCAATCTTAATGATTTTATGATTCTATTCTGTGAAAAGTAGTAAGTAAATCCTCCTTAATATACTGAAAAACAAAGTAAGTCTTAAATCAGTATTAAGTATGAAAACTTTTAGACATAGAAAATAAAAAAAAGAAAAATTATTTCTTTTAGTGTACCTGAAAGTTTCCCTTTCCTATGCCTTTTTTAAAATAACTTGCTATTTTGCCAACATTTAATAAGTCAAGCTGAAGTTTTCCAGCTTCAAGATGAATCACTTGAAATCCTGTGAAAACATCCCTAAAAGCATATTATACATTATTAAGAATGTGCCTGACAGGAAAAGACCATTGCTCTTCCATATTAAAAATATTCAGAATGGAAATAGATCATAGGAGTAGACATTCCTGTGAATGACTTCCACGGACACCCATCACTAAGTCTCTAGAAAAATAATCTGGATATGCTCAGTAACAACTCATTTGAACTTTTCAGTCCAAAATCTCATCACATTTTAGCTGCTCTGCCCATAATCTATTCCACAGCTAAGCAAGATTATGTCTGCATCACTGTGCACTGTGGGCCTAATCACAATGACAAAACTCAAATGACAAACGTCTGTTTTTATTGTGCTGCTAGGGATCCACTTCGGAGACCCAGCAGACCAGAAAAAGACACTGTCACTTTCAGATGCAGAAGCATGAAAAAAACCCAGATCAAAGAACACAAGAGCAGATCCAGAAAAGAATCCCAGAGGTTAGAAGAGGCAAACAGTACTGAAATATAGCAGGAGATTTAGAATCACAATTCAGAGAAGACATGGCTTCTCAAGGAGGCTGAGTGATATTTCCTCAAACTACTCTGCATATATGTAAGTGAAAAATGATGAAGACTGATAAAAAGTATCATAGCCACTAAGTAAAAAAAGGAAGGCAACATTCACGACTCAAGACATTACACTAAATAACAAATAGGGAGCATATTCAAAATTATCAATATACTAACGTTAACTCTCTAGGTATAAATAAGAACAAGGATGTTTATGTGCAGAGAATATATAATACGATTCAAACAATGGTTTCATAATGTTTTTATGACATTTTATTTCTGGAACATTTCATTGATGTACACATGTGCTTTATATTAAGCCCAGCAAGCAGCCACTTTTCTTAAAAACATGTTTCAGGGAACAGCCTATCACCAAACGCTGAAGGAATTGGAAAAGGGTAGCTGTAGTGAGCTGGTCATCTAATAATATCAGAGAATGAAACAAATTGTCTAAAATATGTGGAATAACAGGTTATTTAACACAGATAAATTCAAGTCTCAGAAATGCTTGCAAAATAACCCAAAGCAACAAAACTTCCTTAGAATTGTAAGGCAGTATGCGATACTCCATCTACAGAAAGGCTGAATCCAGTGCAGGATAACCCAATAATGAGTATAACTTTGACAGACAAAGCAGAAACAGTCACAATTTGAAATCAGTACTTCCTAATGCACTGTAAGAATCACATCACCCAAACTATCTATTACCATTTGACTTGCATGAAAGGATTAAGGCATCAGTAGGGGAACTTTATTTTTTTGAAACCTTGGAAGAGCTCAGTTTTCCAAGTTTACAAAAAATATTAATAGCATAAAAATGGGACAAGCTTAACACAAAGAAAATTTGAGAAATTTGTGTGTTATAATGTTTCAGAAATTTCATATATCCCATACTAGGATGCATCTCAGGCAGATCAAAAATTTGCTCAATGACAAATTTGTTCAATCTCAAAATAAAGTTGATAATGGTAACTGATACAGCAGTGTAACTTCTTCCAACAAAGTCCTCAAGGAATCAGTTTTGATCCAATACTGTTAACAGTTTAATTGAAATAGAGAATGGTAAATTTTGTCTGCAGAGTCTGCAGAAGACTCTGCAAGCACAGCATGGGTATTGTCAGGCTTTCCAGGTTAAGTAAAAATTTAAAAAAAAAGAAAAAGAAAAAAAAGTGTGGGTATATCTATATCTGTCTGGGAACCAGTAACATAATATAGAAAATATACCAGGCTCTATTTGGAACAACACTGACAAGCCATCAGGAGGCACTAAGAAGCAGTCATAAATAGCAACATCAGTTCTCAGAACAGTGCTGCAGCAAAATAAGGAAAAAAAAAAGCTCATGCCATAAAATGCACACCCAGTACTCCCCAATAAAAGAAACAAACCCTCTTGCTGCTTCAACATTACATTTTAAAGCTACTCTTCAATTATTGGTCCCAGTTCTGAAGTCCAAACTTTAAGGATACTTAAATACCACAGGCTGGAAAACCAAACTTGCAAGATTTCAGGTGCTCAACTTAGTTTTTTAAAGAAAGGCTCCTGGAGGATTTGATCTTGAGCAAAGATATTTATAACATGGAGAGAATATATAAGAGAAAAAAAGCTCTGACTAAATTTTCAGAAAATCGTTTCTGGTGCATAAACGTAGGATCAGAGTTACCCTGAAGAAGGAACTAGAAAGTACAGGACTGTTTGCATTGACTTCATAGGATTACGTACATTTTGCAGCTCTGCAGTAAAAAAAACCTGACTGCAATAAAACAAGTTTTTTGGCAACTGTCTGTACAGGTAAAGAAGGATATATTTGTGCAATTTGACCTCTGGGGTTATAATGGGTTCTCATTCCTCTCAAAAGTAAGAGACTTGTTGCAGCTGCAGGAAGATATGAGAGTACTCAGCAGTTAAAAGAACCTGACTGTAAGTATGTGAATGATAAAAAGGCAACATTTCCATTTCATTTGGAAAACTGTTATTTGTTCAGGTATCTCTATGCTCCTGCAATATCTGACCTCAGCTCAAAAATCGCTAAGAATTTTATTTTTGTTGCTCACAGCACTAAACCAAGGCAAATTCTCATTTTACAGAAGAAAAAAGGAGAAGCAGAAGAATAATTTAAAAGATTTCCCATGATGCAGAATATACAAAGAACAGAACCTCAAATGCCTGGAACCCACTCCAGTGCTCTAGTAGTTAGACAATTTCCGTCTTCACCAACTTTGACAGAATTTTATGTTATGTACACAGTTCAATATCTTAGCAAAATCTGTGCAATGTGTATTGTATAGGCATTATACCCCAGTAAAACAAAACTCTCCACAACTCTCTTTCCCAGATTTATGCAGTGAAAAGAAGAACTCTTTTTCCCACTACTAGGAGCTGTGTTATTAGTAGGTTTACTATGTAATAATCAGAACTGATTTCAGGAGGTAAACGGCATTAAAATGGATAGTGGTAGGTCATAAATGGGCAGAAAAGTAAAAGAATGAAAAAAATCTGGAAGAACCACTGAATTTAAAAAAAATCAGTACATGTGAGGATCAAGAGGAGTTTGCTTGTATTTCGCAGAATCAAAGCATTAACTAGGTTGGAAAAGACCTTTGAGATCATCGAGTCCAACCTATGAACTAACACCACCCTGTCAACTAGATCAAGGCACTAAGTGCCACATCCAGTCTTTTTTTAAACACTTCCAGAGACAGTGACTTCACCACCTCCCTGGGCAGCCTATTCCAACAGCAAATCACTCTTTCTATGAAGCATTTTTTCCTAATGTCCTGCCTCAACTTCCCCTGGCACAGCTTAAGACTGTCTCCTCTTGTCCTGTTGCTGGTTGCCTGCGAGCAGAGACGGACCCCCAGCAGGCTACAACCTCCTTTCAGGAAGTTGTAGAGAGTGATAAGGTCTCCTATGAGTCTCCATCTTTTTTTCTGGGCTAAGCATATTTGAAGCATTATTGACTAGGGATTTACCTATCATTCTTTCAGTCAGAAATTATTATAAGTCTGACTTTCAAAACTAGAAAACCTGGAAAGGGTGAAGGCCAAATGTAAAAAATGGGCTTTGACTCCACATTCAGTTTTATTTCCTACATCTGACCTTCAGTAGTGTCAAGCAAGTCACAAGTCCTCCCAAAACTAATACATGTGAATGTTCACACTGCTGAAGGTGCCAAGCACCAGCAAGAATGTATGAGCCTTCAAAGATCATGATGACTCTTGCCCATTTGTTTCTAGCAGTCCTTACCAAGAATAAAAACCAATTCAGTCCCTCACTCCCAAATCTCAAACAGCTTACAGTCAGAATCTCTAGCTTTAGCATAAAGCCTTTTTTTTCCACAGAGAAGAGAAGAACATTTAATCAATGCACCATATATTTAAGACAATCAAATGATGAAATTCTCACTGACTTAAAGATTTCGCCTTAAAGACACCACCTTTAAAAGCTGAATAGATCATTGCACGCCCAGTTTCTAAGTGTTCACAACTACAGATACGTGCCAGGATCTCAGTTCTGCAGAGTTTGAAAGGCACCTCTACAGCATTTCTCTTTAAACACAATAGAGTCAAATGAAGCAACATTGTGGAGAAGGACATGAGAGTTCTGGTGGACTGCACACTGTCTGAGCCAGCAGTGTGTCTTGGTGGCCAAAAGGGCCAATGGTGTCCTGGGGTGCATTAGGAAGAGCACTGCCAGCAGGTCGAGGGACCTGATCCTACCCCTCTACTCTGCCCTAGTGAGGCCACATCTGGAGAGCTGTGTCCAGCCCTGAGCTCCTCAGTACTACAGAGTACTAGAGACCCACTCCTGGAGTGGGTCCAGCAAAGGGCTACAAAGATGTTTAGGAGACTCTGTTATGGGGAAAGGCAGAGGGAACTGGGCCTGTTCAGCCTCAAGAAGAGATAGATGAGAGGGGACCTCAACAATATATCTGAAGGGAAGGTGCCAAGAGAATGGAGCCAGGCTCTTCCGGGTGGTGCCAAGCAATAGGACAAGAGGCAACAGACACAAACTGACGCACAGGAAGTTCCACTTGAATACAAGGAAGAACTTCTTTACTGTGCACACGACTGAGCACTGGAACAGGTTGCTTAGAGAGGTTGTGGAGCGTCCCTCACTGGAAATATTCGAGAACTGCCTGGACACAATCCTGTGCCCTGTGCTCTAGGATGACCCAGCTTGAGCAGGAAGGTTGGACCAGACGACCCACCATGTTACCTTCCAACCTGACCCATTCTGTGACACTCTTTCATAGAACATTGGAAAGGCATTTAAAGATGAGACATAGCTCAGTTGCTTCAAAAAGAATGTACTTCTGCAGAACAGTTACTGCTTTCGAAAATCAGCTACAGCTTACCGAAAAAGTTTTTAGCCAATGATTATTCCATGCAATGTTATAAAAGTTAGTCCTTTCAAATATAAATTTCAGTAAGAAATGTTGCTAAAACATTCAAATTTCAAAGATTTCAACCTCACTTAAAAGCAAAACCCTATCAACAGCTTATAAAAGGTTACATATGCCTAATATTGTTTGTTTTCCCCACCTCAAAATGTTTACCACACACACACTGATCATTTTTGCTACTTGTTTTGCTCCTTTTCAAGAAATTCTTTAACCTGTTCAAGTTTTAGTCCAGAGCTGAATGGTGCTATGTGAGTCGAAAACCTGATTAGGAATACATGGAAGTTAAGACTCACAATAGTACCTAGGGTAGTCAAATAATTTCAAGTGTTTGGTTAAAATAAACTATCAATAGCATTCTTGGAGGTCCTGGACATCACCATTGCATACATATACTTCCTACATACTTCAGCTCCCCTTGAAGATGGTAATGCTGCAAATATGAGTAAAAATACTGAAAGGCAGGTAAAATCTAATACAAACACATATAAACACTGACTTGGGGCATGGTGTATGACAGTAGGCCTGTCCCCCTGGTGTTTTTCATGTCCGTAACACCTGTGGTGGTTTTGCATGCCATCTCAAGTCAGTTGGAATTCCAATCGCAGTGACCACTGACGTCTGAACACACCTGAGATTACTACAGTACTTTCCCCATGATAATCAGGTGTGCTGAGATGCTATGGAAACTCAAGGCCCTTTACATATATAATTAGAATAGATATCACACACAATAAACAAGGAGAAAACACTGAAATGAAATGGAGAAAAGAACTCCATTGTATAGCATTGAAAACTTTAGCAGCAGAGGTCAAAGTGTTTACAAGACAAGTTCAGCCAATATATCACTACCACTCTAATCCAGAGGATACAACAGCTCCCATAAAAATTACCATAGAAAGAATTCCATGTGTTACCAGTTCAGTTCCTACTGAACTGTAAATAAAAGTCCTGGTTTAAGATCTAATGCTGCTATACAACTCTGTGACAGAAATCACAACTTCTGTAAAACTCTGTTTAAACAGATGCAAAATTTAGCAACAACTTACTCCAAATTAATAACCAGATGTTTAGAATATATTACACAAGAAAATGGGTGAATGAAGTTACAGACATTTCTAATGTTTTTCATGTCTGAAATAACACACTTGCAGGACATTATCGATGGTTAATGAAGTTGTTGATGCCACTAATCTTTAGGCTTGGATCTTTAATTTTTAGAATTAGTGAGAAGAATGAGGAAAATTTATAACTTTCAAAGCTCTGATTACATATTGGCTGAAGATTCACTAAGTCATTACAGCATGTATACGTTTATATTCATTCTGGGTTCAAGGCCTATTCAATACCTTGACAGAAAGGGTGTCTTTGTTCTAAATAGAGTTAGTCTGCATTACTATTCTGAAGCAAAATACAAATTCTTCTCATGCAGTTGTGCAAACACCATAAATGATGGAATGTGCTAAAATGCTGTTTCATTCACTGCTGCTACGAGATCTACTGGAAAACATCAATAGCCTTATATGGAACTTCTTTCTTTCTTTGTGGTCCCCTATAAACATAAATGGTTTAGCAAAAAGTGTTTATTAAGTACTGAAATAGTATTTAACAGTAGTTAAAAAGGGATGATAATCTGGAATACTTTCATTTCTGAAACTATGTACAATTTGGGCTTAGGTAATTTTCCTTACAAATCTTTCTTCTTAACTAGCACAATTAGTTGAGTGTGTTGTAAGCAGTTCAGGCAGATGGATCAAACAGTAATGATTAAGCCATCAGAGAAATATAAAAAATGATGGGGCAGGGTATCAACTGCCAAATACATAGGTTTGTGTCAAGCCCGGATTTCTTTTGCCTTAATGAGAGATGGTCTACAAAAAAGACTAAAATGCAAATAACTGCGTAACTGGAGAATGTATCAACTTGGATCCTCATTTCTTCCGTTCACCTTCACCATTAAATAAACATGGCTTTGAAAGTCTCTTCTATTAAACTGACCGAAAAATTAAAATAAAATTTACTTTTTGACATCTTTTAAAGACAGAGCAGACTGAATCATTCTCTATTTTCCTTAGTTTAATACTTCAGGTGCTAAGTTGCCTCCTGAAATTCCATCAAATACTACATTTTCTCATTCATTTTCTTAAGAAAGATTGTGCTACTGCATTTAGAATTTGAAATTGACCCGTGTAAAAATAATAATTGTGTATCTAAAAATACAAAGTAGACAAGAGGTAAAAGATATTTACTTCATAATGAAGAATGAAAAAAATCAGTTCTATTTTGGGTAAGCTAGTATAGAGGAAAGAAAAGATGAACAATTAACTCTCTGCCACAGTGATACTTCTGAGATAAAATCAGATTGTAACTCACTTCAAGCCCAATGTTCTCTTCAGGTTCATAGGTTACAAATGATTTATAGTCACCATTTCATACTTAGCATTCGGGCTTTTCCCATATTGCAAATACTTTATAATCAAAGCATTTTCTTGTTTCAGAAACACCTTTGCTAAAATGGCTTAACACAACTCATAGTGCTTTAGATGAAAGAAAATTTAAGTAAAATTTCTCTCTGCTTCTTTCCAGGAGGTAAGAAACCCCTCTCTATGTCTGGTGCCTATATTCCTGTTCTTTCACATTAGAGCTGTAAGTCTCCTCTTTCAGGTCACGTCTTCCACATAAAAGTGCTAAACTAATGCCGCTTAATGACAAATTAATGTCCATGAATAAAAAATACACCTCTAATAGCATAGAGTAATTTGCCATTACAATATCATCATTGGACATGCCCCTGGTTTAATACGATGTATTTAATTCATAACTTAATGAGTGATATATAAAAAGAGAGAGATGAACCCTGCAATTACATTTATGTGAGTCTGTCACCTTATTTGTAAAACCTTAGAGTCATTTACATTCAAATTAGAACAAATGAGTGATTTCACAAAGTGCAGTGATAAATGACCATTGCTGCACAAGACAGAACTGTATTTCCTGTGAAAACATTAACAGTTACCTATTATTTGTTAAAAATTACAATGCATATTGCCCAGTGTTGTGTGAATAATGACTTTTTTACTGATTAGGTCAGAAGACTAATACGGAGTAAAAATAAATAATTTTTCTTTTCATTTTTTCTGATTTTAGCTCGAATTTCTCAGCTCAAACTGTTATGGACTCACACTGCCACCTGCTGCCCAGGCCCGGGGAGGAAGGGCCCCGACTGCCTCATTTCAAGTCCAGTTCAGCCATTCTGCCTTCTGGGTGTCATTTCTTGCAATAAACAAAATTTTCCTTCCAGACTTCTAAGTGGAGGTGTCGCTGAGAACACATGCAGATAAGGATAGCTGCACTACCCAGTTACAAATACTTCCGTTTTGGGGGCTCATGCATCCCAACTGCCTCAACTCGTAAGGAGAATTTAAAGCGAAATACACCGGGGATAGGGAGGGACAGGGAGAACATAAAACATTAGTATTGATCAGATGGTAATAAAACCAAAGAAGAATTTTGTACACTAAGCATTCTGGCATTCATCAGCCCCTGTTTATAGCTTTATAAAAATACTGGAAAGGTTCCAGAAGCAGAAATCTTTCAGAGACTGATGGACAGAAAGGTCATCTAAAGAGTCCACACTGGCTAGAATGACAACATGAGAAGGGCGGGGAGGGAAATCGTGAAGCAATACAGTTTCTCTGTTCCTATTTAAAATATATACCACAGCTGCTCACCCTTCCTGACAGAATCTGCAAAGAGATGGCAGATACAGCAGTAACTGCCTCGTCCCAACTTGTGACCTCTCCTGTAACTTCGGTGCAGAGGACTGGCAATGTGTATCCATACAGCTACCTAGACAGCTTGGGAGCTTTGATCTTGCCAGCAACAGTTAACCTAGATGTTGCAGCATCATTATTTTTACACATCCATCATCAGCTTCAATCCACATTGCAGGTAAATAGCAGCAAGTGGATTACAGTAAGAATGGGATTCAAAGTGACTGGGTATTGTCACTTTGATATATTTTCACTTTCCTCACTGACACCAAATGAAAAGTGGAGAAAAACACCATCATTTTTTCCTGAGTCCCATTTTAAGTTGGAATCCTCACTAGTACATTCACATTTCATATATATAGATCATGATCTCTGTAATGTATCAGTGTATTAAAGAGATAACAGAGAAGAATTCCCAAAGTTATTTTTGAGTTTTGTCCAAGAATTTTCTAATGACTATCAATAGCTCAATGACAACAGCTGACAAAACTTACTCCTTCAAAAAACAGCAGGCTAGCACAGTGACAACTGGTTGCTTAACACTTAAAAACAGAAAAATGTAAGACAACATTATGTTTGTCTACTTTGTATTCTTACCATGGGAAGCTTCACCACAGGATAAAGTTGGTAGACTTAAGTTTGCTGGTGGTGACTAATTCTGGGGAATTGAGGGGAGTGTGCAGTGTGCATGCATGTATTTAGATTAAAAACTCAGTATTAGTTAAAAAAAGCAAGCCTTGGTTGCTAGATGACCTTTAGATTTTCTTTCCAGCAGTTTAATTCGCTCTGTATGAAAAACCCAGGAGCTAAAATCCCAACTGATCTGGGGCTTCCAGCAATACAAAGGTGATGCTCTCAATCTCTGGTGTACGAATTAATTCATCTCTGAAGGAGTTTATCTTAGTGAAAGTTGGGATTGTCATTGGCACCGCTCCAAATGGAGAAGTTGGGTTTAAGAAAAATAAATAGCTTTGAAGCTCTAGCCTATCCACATATATAAACCATGGACACTCCTCCTTTTAAATCCGCACACAAATTCATTTGTAGCTTCTTCTGCTTAAAAACAGTAACATATTTCAATCTAAACACATTCAAATTGTTTAAAATTAGAAGAAGAAAAGATTTAGATCATTAGGCATTTGTACACCAGGAAAAAATTTCAGTTTTTAAGCCCAAATTGACCATTACAGTAGAAGGTTAAAAATCAAATGCCTCTACCCAAGACCATTTGCCCGCTTCAATTATTACCATGAATTATTCCAGGAGGTCTTATTTTATCATTTGTGAGTTGATTAATCTTATTTTTGTATTCCAGGCTTGACCCTGCAGGACAGTACAGACGCAGTTCTAAGACAATTCCAGTTGACTGCTGTAGTACAATGCTGTGCTCAGTCTTATTTCAGTCACTCACCGAAAAGGTTCTTCTCTTTTTAGCTTAAATTAGCTGTCTTTAAAGATGATATGACTGACATCAGTATCAAGCAAGCAGAGTTCCATTTAATGTAATGAAGTTTCTAAAAAGTAACTGGTACATTTACCGTTTAGCAGGAAACCTAATGCACTTAAAACTAATGGGAAAATTGGCATCAAACTTTCAAGTTCACTTGACACAAAAACATTTAGGATCCCAAGAACAATTTTTACAAGTCAGAGTAACTTCAGTGGCAATCAGGATCATCGCTGCTCATGTTTACTGTACCTACTCTTCCTAGGAACTGTGAGAATAAGAACTCCTTTCCAGCATTAAGTACAAGGACAGTCACTTCAAGTAAGTCTGTACTGAAACAATGCCACTGTCCAACCAATACACATAACATAAATTATATCCCAGACTCTCTCCAGTGTGTAAACTTAATTTGTTCTTCACAAAAAGTGCCTGATCTGGTAGCAGAAAATTAAAGGGATAAATGCTATCTAACAGTCATGCCACATCCTGCCTCTCAGGAATGAGTGCTTTGCTTTGGACTGTTCTGCAACTTCTAAACCCCTCACTCACAGCTTGTGTACTCCTTGTACCTTGAATGTAATTCAGGATGTACCTTGAATTCCACTAAAAAACAAAAAATATTGCACTTCATAATATACAGAAAAATCACTTAGCTCTAAGATTTCAATTATGGACAGTTCAATATCCCAGATCCTTGAATACCAGTGGAAATCAAGCTCTGGTTTAAAAACCAATTACTACCCACACAATACTGAGCTGATGTTGACCAGCAGAAGAAAATTCCATTAAAAACTTATATTCTCAATAGCATTCCCTCCTTATTAAGACTCTTTGATCGTTGAAATAATTTGCAGTTTGTGGCTGTCTGGTATTGAATACACAGACAGTTGAGGAAAAACACAAAACTTCTTAGATCTATGACCAGTTATGTAACACAGACGTACTTATGAAACAAACATTTTTATGTTCTGCATAAATGTTTTAACACATTTATGTCTTGCATAAGAATAGAGTTGTCATGTATCCTTTGAAAAAAACATTCACAAGCTTTAAAGTGCAAAATAGGTCATCACAAACACACTACCTAATACCATGTTCTCTACAGTTCCATTTAAATAGTCCATTCTCAGATGTCCATCACATTTAATGCCTTTAACTAGCTATCTCTTGCTTTCTCCAATGTCATATGACAGATATGGTCCACTTTTAAAAGGAAAAGAAGATATTCAGATAACCCCTTCCCTTTAGATTTCAAAGTTTGCCTGTTGGCTGCAGCTCTCTGCATTAGCCTCCTTTGAAAAACCTCAGCCACAACTGACAATCAATCCGAGCTGGAGGAGGAACTTGGGAAACAAGAACCTAAGAGAACTGGATGTGCACGCTGCAAGCAAATGCTGTGTGAGTGATCACAGACCTTAGTGCCACTGAAGGTACACAAAGTGCAAGTCTTTAGCTCTCCCACACCTCTGTAGCAGTTAAGAAATGTTGCATTGCCTTACCATTTGTTCAGCCTGAGACAGATGTGTGCGCTTACAAGCCTTGTTTCAATGTTTAATGTACCTGAGAATTATGCAGATGACATGAGAGATTCATGAATATGTATGTATCTCAAATAAAATATATCAGCATGCTTCAAAAGCATTCCCCTCTACAAATGAAGCTAGAAACAAAACTCCCAAACAGCAGAGGTTGTGGAATAATCATAATTCAAGGTATGACAATGCTGATATGGGGGGAGAAGTCTGCACAACACAGAGTTGGAATTAAGACCTGAAGTAGGGAATACGTGGGCATTTCTCTTGCTTGCAAATAAAGAAAATATGATTTACCACTGTTTTAAAATAAAAACTAGTAAATTATAAATCTAAAATGAGCATGAGTTTTCAAATGAAATTATTGAGTCAACACTAGATGCTACAGAAGGTTTGATAATGAGAAGTTTATAGATGATAAAATGCATTTAATAAACGAGCAATGTTGTCAGAAACCTCCATTGCATTACCTAATTGAGGGTGGGGAGAAAATGTTGCTCTCCTTTTTCCTGTCTTTCCTTTGATTAAGAACTCTTAAAAAAATCTCCATAAATGCAATTTAAAGAATCTGTTACAGAAATCTTTTTGAGATTCATCAAAAAATTAAAGTTCCCTAAGCTGTTTAGTCTATAAGAAAGAAACTCTGTCATAGTCAAAACAACATTTTGTGTATTCTGAGACTATCAAAAGGAAATTCCTTAAAGACCAGTGACTATAAAAGTCAGCATTGGCTGGAAATTATTCTATCCCCAGTGCACTATAAATAATTCTTGACAATCAGACACTTCAGCAATCATCTTAGATTAACCAGATCAGTATAGTATTCTCTGGAACCTCATACACTACCAATGTGCCTTGAAACAGATACATCAGATACATGAATGGGCAATGCCAACTGCATTTGTAGCAAAAAAACCCCTCCTTATTGAAGTGCACGGCATTATTACAGGTCCCAGATAAAAGTATCAAGAAGAGATGAAACTCTTCAAGACAGTTCCAATAAACTGACAGGCTGGAACATCTAGAGAAGAGCTGGAACAAGTGCTAACAGTAAGAGCAGCACTCATACAGGAAAAGCTTGGTCTAATCAAAACAGTTAAAGACAATCCTAACAAGTTAAAACACTGTGTCATCATTACACAACAATAAATGACAGCTAGATCCCACACACTGTATTTCCTGAATTTAGGCTAAACTAAGCTAAGTTCATGATATCTGAACAACCCAAAACAGCATGAAAGTAATTCAGTAGCACTGCAAATTAAGAACTCTGGCACACTCGTTCCTCAGAAAGAAGAGAAAGGGCAAGCACTATTCCCTTTCCAGCATCTGTATCACAGCACGTGGGGTGACAAGACACCCCAGATACCAACTGCAGCTAGCAGAAGTGGCTTTAAGGAAGCCTTCTTTAACTACTTGGATTTTATTTGCAGATACTACTAAAATAAGGCAAGATGTATTTTTTAAAGTCACCCAATAATATGTAGAACATAAACAGATATTTGATTTAATTAGTTTGGACGCTGAAAGATATCACAGTCTTAATGTGCAGTACCTTGTTGACCTCTGTTAAAAAGACTTACAGCAACTACTCAAGGCTGATTACTTGCATGGACTGCAACTGTACAAAACAAACAAGACGGGTAAATTCTTACTGTGATGTATTCAGACTGCAAACCTGTCTACATATATGCTTTGCTGAGGCGAACTTAGTTAAAAAAATACTGTAAAAAGAGTGAAATACAGCCTAAATCCCACCATGCTATAAGGTACAGTCACTCTACAGATGTGCATGCAGATTCCAAACCTTTACGATGAGACTCTGATTCAAAAATAGTTTACAGAACTAGCACTGCTCTCTGTCTTCCAACACATATTCTCCTTTTTTCCCCTAGCCTTCATCTACTGCCTTATTCCCTACCTCCATTACTGTAAATCTAGACACTGGGTCCCACTTCCTCTTAATTTTTACAACAGTGTAGTTCCAGTTGTCCTGGCACACCATTCAGAGCACAACAGTGCTTTTCCACATCTTCCACACATCCTACAGCAACCACAGGCCACACAGTTGTGGTTTCTATGACTCATGAAAGACATGGTAATCTTGTAAGTTGTAGAAAGAGAAAAAATATGCAAATAAACATATGCATGAGACAAAATGCATCAAAAGACATGAGAGCAACAGGAAGAGCATTAGCAGGAGAGGAATTAAAACACCTCTGACTCTTTTGCAAGTCGTTTTTCAGTTGGACTTCATCTTAAAGGGCTTTTCCAAACTAAAGGTTTCTCTGATTGTCATGTCCAGAGATCTTCTACTGGTCTGTTAATTACAGACTAATTTGGAAGAAATATTTACTAACCACAAAGTGTTGGGTTTTTTATGGGGCTAGTGTGATTTTGGGGTTGATTTATTTTTTTTAATTCATTAGCAATCTATTCCTCAATAATTGACTATAGCTTGCACATTAAGGACAAGCTTCAAAGCACTGCTAACTCTGTAGTTGTCTGTCTTTCCCCTGCAATGGCCTTGGGATTAAAAGTATTCAGATGGTGCTGAGGGAAGAAGTACAAATACCAGAGGCTACTCAACACAGGTAATAGAAAAAGTTAGCACAAAGATTTATGTTGAGCATATACCTGCTCTCTTCCTATAGTCCTCTCACATCGCTCCTTCACGAGTACAATACTCAGTCTTTTCCCTACTCTTTAGTATTTTATGCAGCTTCTTTGCTGTAATGGTCTCTTTAGTTCAATTTCGGACAAAGTAAAAGCCACATAAGCATCAAAGACATACTCACACTGGCTGGTTTGTTTGGGGAGCATTAAATACATTTTATGATAACCAGTGGTACATCTATTATCTTTCTCACTACAGTAACCCCTTCCCATGCCTGCCTGACAATTAGTAGGTTAAATGGTTTTGTGGCTTATTTGGTATCTCACAGTTCTTATTTCTCTAACCAACCATCTTTCCCATCACAATCCATGTCTATTTTCTCAAAAAAAGTTAAATCTCTCGTTGCATTAAAAAAAAAATTATACCAATTGCAGCACTCTGTCAGCTCCTTTAACTTTCTAATCAATTTATAATGCACAAATTAATGCCACCTTATTATCCGAACATACATTTTGAAGGGTTTCCTAAGGTTGACACTCAAAGAACAGATTCTTTCTCTGTAAGACATAAAGGCTTCAAGTACATCCTGAAGTTCTTAACAGGAGATCCTGCATGCCCCTGGTACTCAGCAGCTCAGCGTGCTGCCAAGCACACTCCAACTGTTCAAAGGCAGTTACGCTGTTGGAAGGCAAGTGCATGCTAAGAGCACTGTGCTGATGTGCATCTCCATGCCCAAGTGTTGCCCAGATGCAGTTAACACATCCGATTTCAGAAACAGTACTGAAAAGTTACCGAGAGGAGGAAACACTTCTGTAGAACTGCTACTGCCACTTTATTTTTAGAAGGCTTTTCACAGATACCGGTCAAAGCTGTGTTCTTGCTATCGTCATAAGCCATGTCCTACACAAGCCAAGCACAAAAAAAACCCACCTTACTGCAACTCAAATTTTTTGTTTGATAAAGACATCGGCATTACTGGCATTAGGCCAGTTGAGAATAAGGTTCCATTACAATAAACCCTATTCCTTCAGTGAGAGGTTGTAGTGCCCTGGAACACATCAATATTCTGTTGCGAGCACAGAATTACACATCTGAGTTCGTCACAATACTCATGATCCCAGTAGGGAAATATCTTCACATTTGGTACACTGAGGCAGAAGAAAGCAAATTCCCTGGTGAAAGAGGGAATAAAACTCCCATGTGCTGATATTAAGCAGTGGACCATTCTTGTTCTCAGGAATGAAATGGACAAAATGGATGGAGGGATAAAGCATCTACCACAAACTGAAACCCAAATTACACCCAAAATTCAGATCTCCTGAAATCCAGCTTTTGCCATTTAGATTACACCAGGCATTGCACTAATAGTCTCCTACTGAAATTAGGCTTGAAACAAAAGTGTACCAAACAGAAACAGCTGATCAGGCCAAAAAGCCTCACCTCAATGAGATAGTGAGAACATAAACTGAGAAGCTCCAGCAGCTGCAAATGACTCCCAGCTGCTAGGACGTCCTGTATCACCCCTGGTTCCAAGAGGATCTGTAAAGAAGAAAATGGGAGGTTTGTCATCTGGAAGAGGTACTCAGAGTACTTGTAGAAAATACTAAAGGCCTTTGTTATTTCAGGTATTTAAGTCAACATAAAGAACAGAAACAATACAATTAAGCATATAGAGAAGTCTTTACAGAATAGGAACAGAGTTTCTAAAGTTCATCTGAATTTTCCAAAGGATTTTTAAACTTTATTTTGTTAGATTTTTTTTTCCTGTGAGTCCCTAAGTCACAATACCCCCTAAATCCTTTGAAACTAAATGCGTGCTGTTTAAGAAGGAGACGTTTCAAAATAACAGAACCTCCTTTTGTTATCTGTTACTTAGATCCTTCCATATATACTGATGAATCGGGCCAACAGAATTGACTCAGAAGTCTCCACTATTAATATTATTCATGTATGTAAAACATATACAGACTAGGAACACCCTGCCTATTCTGCATGGTGTCACTTTATAATTTTCCTAACCACTGTCTTCATTTTAGAGAGCAGGGCTCTGAAAGCACAATGAGCATGTTGCTGGGGAAGTGCCAGTAAGGGCTTAGAAACCAAGACTGATTATTCAGTTACTTGCTCACATGAAACTCCTACTCATTTCAATTAAAATCATGTACAGGCAGCAGTAAGGATAATTGGGCCACAGCTCATAGACCGCTGTCTTGAGGTCAGCTTGTTAGAGCATCCCATTTGGGACACAAAAATGTCTTTGGGAATATGGACACTGGTCAACTTCTTATTAGCAGACTACAAACTATCCAGACTAAAATTTTTCAAGTAGTGTAACATCCAAAAAAAAATCAGAAATGCACGAGAAAAATTAAATTTTCAAAGATGCTCGGTTTATTCAATTTTATCCTTGTACTTCCCCGGCAACTTTGGTTTCACACCACATGAGGTCAGTCTCTCACTGCTCCACAGGGAAGTAAAGCTTTCAGATCCTTCTTCTTCTGCCCACACAATTCAGTTTTATCTCACAGCATCATTTGTATACCTCAAGTGCAGTGGAATAAGGAAAATGGAAAATAAAAGGAAAGATACTCAACTGCATCTTTCGTAGTTTAACTATTATTGTATGCATTTCTTTAAGCAAAACCACAAAATATCTCCGACATAATGGATATATTAGGAGGAGGAGAGAAGGGGATTGATCCCTGTTTATATCAAGAGCTCATTTACATTGAGTTCTGGCAGTGTATAACATCCTTAATGCTTGTGCTAATCACTATATTTATTAATACTAGGCTTTAAGTGAACATTATATGTCATTTACATACTATACAAAACATGAAGGTTCTTTATCTAGCCTGAAATCCATGTAAGGATCCTACTGTAAACGAGAATCAGGCCCAGCACAATCCAGGTTTTTGGCTGGTGCTACTGAAGTTGCTATGCATGATGAAAGGTAGTTCAACAGAAAGTTAGAATGGATTTCAGTTACAAAAATCCCTCCAACAGACATGGATATTAGAAACAAACAAAAAATAAAAGCACATCACCGTCAAGTATTTTCAAGTGAGAACTCAAGGTCAGACTGACTACACAACCTGGTATAGACCTTGAAGTGTTTTTTTTATTCAGACATGATGGACACTGAGGGAGCTGCCATTCTATGGCACTAAGTGTCAGCCAGAGAACCAGAACCCTAAGCAGATTAGTACCTTGTAGGCATAGACAAACTAAATTTAACTGTGATAATACTAATGTATTTTAAAGCTCCAGCAATCCATTTACAAATAATACTAGTAGCACTATGAGATGAGAAGTAGGACAAGAGGCAAGGAGGGTGGCTGGCTACTGTCTAGAGGTGACTTGCACAGTCAGCAACAGAAGTTCATTTCAAGGTGGCACATATATTTCCTACATGTTCTTCCATTTTTTACAGCCCTCCTATCCCATGCAAGCTGTATTCTACTGAGGAAACAGATTCACTTTTGTGTTTCCCAAGTTAACTGAAGAAAGTCTAGTTTATCTCTTCACAAAACTTTGCTTTACACGGAACCATCTGAACTTTTATTCAATACTCATTTGGATATAGGCAAAAATACTAATTCATCTATGCTAAATGTTTGCCATTGGGAAACTGCATGCTGGGGAAATCCACAAGGGACAAAAATGGTAAGTGAAGAAGGAAGAAAATATTGCAAGCCTTTCTTCTACTGAAACTGGGGTAATTCACAATTATTCCACACCTTTGAGCTTTTATACACTAAAGTAATTGCTTCATTTTTATTAATTACCAGCATAGGCGTTTATATGTTATACAGGCCTTCTAGCTCAATATTAACAGTAAATGCACATAAATACCACCAAATGCACACAAGCACACAGTGACTGACTCTTCTCTGCTTATCTAACTCTCAAAAAAAGTAGCTCTGAGGTCTACAGAATGATGCTTCTTGCAAATTAAGGACAGTGAAACTAAGATCTACTTTGGATTCACAGCTTCAAAATTCATCATAAAATTTTAATGTGAAAAATAGAGAGAAGCTTAATCATTTTCTGTAATCCATCCTCAACCCAAGCATTATGAGGCATAATTACTGGGGCAGAAACTTAGAGTAATTTTGAACCATCAAATTCAGACAAAAACTGCAACCTTCAATAGGAAGGCCTTCATATGACACAGGCTATGTTAAGACTGGTTCCTGTACTATTTTTACACTAGGATTAATTAGATGCAATTCAGGTATTGCACCTGGCTGCATGTTACAATCACCCCTTCTATTCAATCCTTATTTCTAAGAGTTAATTTTCATGATATTCTCAGCTTCTCTCTGGCACGTGATGGTAACCAAGAAAATCACCTTAAGCACCTTCTCCCTGTATACAACAGGCAGATCTTGCCAATACGTAACTTCCTTTCCTAAGCCTGTTCCTCAAGCAGCTGTTCTACTCTCCACCATGCCACAAACTCTCCAGAGAGGACGCATCAAGTACAGTCTGGTCCCTACTGTGGTCAGATCCACAGCCCAAGGGACTGAAGCAATGCAAAAATTGGCCGTTTGTAGCAGCATGCTGAGTTCACAAGATCCAGAAAGGCAGATTACACAATTTCTTAGATACACTATTTTTAGACAATTTAAATCTATCTGGAAACATGTCCACTTATGCTTTGATGATATATTGCAGAAAGTTTCTCTGCAAATGCAAGAACTAGAAAATGGTAAATTAAACCTGACCTTGTAAAGCACAATACTGAGGCAGAAAAGGGAATTTTATAACCAGCCCCATGGTTACAGATACACGCGGGCCTTAACACCCTGCTCTGTATTTTTACTCTCCAGCCAGCAGTTCAAAACTAGAATTTATTCCCTATTACCTCGCGATTTCTCTCTTCCTTTCCCAACTCAACCTGCATGCCTCCAACACCTTGGACTGTGGGTAAGCATGGGAAAAGACTTAACTGGTATCATGTATCTTCCCTCTCTCTTCAACTTTCTTTGGGACACTTGTGGCAATGGAGCGCATAAGAATCACCAACCTTTCCCAAGGACAGCTACTCAGGCCTCACCTCCACATTGTCCATCCAGATCGAAAACGTCCTCCGACTCTTTTAATGGCTCCTGCACCCACCCTCCTACAGCCAACAAAGCAGTATAGGCTAACAAAAAAAAAAATTGGAAGGTCAGAGCAAAGAGGGCAGTAACGGCCACAAGAGAATGAAAAGGAAACTCCTTAAACTGTCCTTTCCAACTAAGCAACTTACAGCCTGAGGGAGAAGGTAAGATCCAGATTAACTATCACCTCTGTGGAGTCTCATGAGATTTATAACTAGAAAGAACAATTACAAAATTCTATTCCCTGAATACTGCAGGCCCCTATATTTCATCCACACATTTTTAAAGACACCAAACAATAGCTAGGTTAGGCCCAAGAAGGCTAAACTGCATACTCAGACAAAGATGGAGAGATTGAAGATGCGCATTTATCACCTTCATTCCAGCTACTCATTTATCCACCATATTTTTCTCATTTCCATACAGCTGTTTGTGGGACAATGGAAAAGTGAGATGGTGGCATGATTCACATTAAAAATAAACCAGTATTATACTGTAACAGTAAGGAAATACACAGTGCCCTGTCAGAAAATTCCAGACAGTAAACTGTATGGAATTTAACACAGAAAACAAGAAAAAAAATTTCTCAGATTCCTGCCACTCTGATGAGAAAGAAAATTACTCCTTGACTCCACTTGCAGTGATCAGCATTTCAAACAAGACAGGCATCAAACAAAAGTATCAGTTGTTTTTGCCTGATGGAGATCATTCCGTGTGCTTGAGAGCAATCAAACACCTTAACTTTTCTTTTAAAGTAATTTAGACTGCATTTCACTCTCAACCAGGTAGCACTTCTGCCTGTCTCCCTGTTCATTCATGACTCAGTTGAATACTGAGCTCCTTGCACATTGACAAGTGCTGCTCCAAAAAAGTGAGTGAGGAAAGAATGTTCTAGTGCCCTGCAGGCAACTGCCCAAAGCCCTGACACACGTTTGGTAGCACTTGCTACCAAATCCAGATGTCTCATTAGCCAATGCCAGAAAGAATCACGACCAGCATTTCTCTGACACATCATAATATTTTTGCAGAAAACTAGAAGAAAATCTGTGTTAAATGCACAGCATATACATCATAAAATCATAGAATATTTCAATTTGGAAGGTACCCATAAAGATCATCTAGTCCTATCTCTCTGCTCTTTGCAGGACTATCCAAAACTAAACACATGTCCAGACATTTCTTGAACTTTGACAAGCTTGGTGTCATGACCACTTCCCTGGAGAACCTGTTCCAGTGACCTGTCACCTTTTCATTATGTCCAGCCTGAACCTTCCCTGACACAGCTTCACACCACTATGACGTACCATTACTATAACTAGAGAGGGTATGAATAAGCAAGACTCCAAGTAAATTCACTATTCTTTGGGAAGATGGTTCATTACTTTAATCACTTTCAGCACTAGAAAAGCTGTCTTGTCTCTAGCTTAATTCCTGTCGAGAGCAAATAAAGTGAAATATTTAATTTTCTCTACAATGAACTGCATAAACTGAGTTAATTAAGTTCTGTATTAGTCTAAGCCTTTTAGGCAATCTGTAGCTGAACTGTGAACCTAGGACCTAGCAGCTGTAAAATGATTGCATTGAAAATGATGTGCATGTTAAGTATTTACAGTAAGACACAGATCTGTTGTACTATTATCCATGACTTTGGCATATTGTCCCCAGTAGAGAAGAGCAAAGATAGCTGAAGTCACTTTTGCTAGGGACAGCAGGTAGTTTAATTGATTCATTTTAATCTAAAAGCAGCCAGTGGAACTGCTGTGCACAGGATGCAGTAGGACACTTACCCAAGAAAATCAACCATCACAATACAGCTTTGCAATACACCTCCATCCACAAGAGAGAGAGGATTAACACAATAAGAGGCACTAAGATATTGACAGCTGCCTTACCCTGGTCTTAACTAAAAATGGCAGACGAAATACACTGGTTGATCACTAGGAAAACTGTCAACATCAAATAAGGAGGGGAGTTGATGAGAGATGAAAGCCGAGATTCTATAAAGGAATCAAAGTAATTATAAGGAGAAATAGTTGTACTTAGAAATAATAATTATTTCTACTATTTCTTTACTATCTAAGAAGATCTTTTACTCTTTCATGGTTGTTGTTAAAGAAATAACTAAGCTGAGAGAGCAATTTCACAAAGGAGCTGTAAGATAATACTTTAATTAATCAGAGGTTTGTGTGCATGAATTTGAAAAATCCCATTATGGTACTCTACCAGTTCCTGAAACCTGTTTGGTAAAGTAATAATAGCTGTTAAGAGGATGACAGGTTTCAAACCAACTGAATACAAAGTAAAGGCAATAGTTAAATAGGACTCACACTGGTAATGCATTAAAGTAATATTGGGAGCAACATACCTGGAAATAAAATGAAGGTCTAGATTTGTAACTGGGATAATATACTCATATTACCTTTACTGAAACACTGTTGCTACATTAGCATTTTTGTGAGTAAAAGAAAACCTGTTATATATGCTAATAACAGAAAGTTTAAAGCCTGTTTTTGAATCATTATAAGTGCAACTTTGTATGTGGGTTTTAATAAAAGGGAACATTTCAACATGCCATAGTTAGGAAGTAAGGCTGTGTTAATCTTGGTCTAAGAAGGCATCACAGGACAAATTACCCCAAAATCCACTTTGGGACAAAGAGCTGAACATAAAAAGCCTCATACATAAGGGCTTCCTGACTAATTCTTTCATTTCAGCTTTGCTAATTCAGGATAATACTATAACTTAAGGAAGACATAATTTATATTAATACGGAAACAAAATATTAGAGTTTAGAGGAAAAAATCAGATCAGCCACTTAGGAAAATGGGACATGGGAGAACTTGGTACTAAGCACCAAGAAGCCACTAGTGTGCTATGCTGTCTTTGGAAAGTTATTTTCTCCCAAATTAATTTCCTGCCTGTGATGTGACAAAATAAGGAGAGTGATTACTTGCTTTTGTAATGTGTTTTGAGGTCCTCAAATAAAATTGTATCTAAACGCAAAATATTTGTTACCATAGATTAAAGACATGTGATAGAACATAATAACGAAGAAAGATCCAAGTCTGAAGCATTTCAGTATGCATGGGACTCTGTGGATTTGTATTTGTTGAATTATGATCACAATCATCCACTGCAAATTAAAGCCAGCGTTCCTCTGACTTGTCAGCCAACTACACTGGCCTATTTAGTGGCTATCCCATTCCTCCAAGTAAGACTATGTCTCTTTCTAACAAAAGAGTTAAAATTATAAAGGGTAGTCAAAAAGAGTAGACAACAACAGCCATGAATGTCTGACACAGGGATTACAGCTCTTAGTTCGACAGCAGGAATTGTGAGCTCCAAATTCTTTGCTTAGAAATGCTTCTCTGTATGAGTGTTCTAAAACATATAGTTCAGAAATTGATTGTACTTGATCCATTTCCCTTCCAAGACACATCTGACACTTGCAAAATGCCCTTGTGAGAAGAAAGGGTGAGTAATCTACTCACTGAGACTCTGGCCTGGCCTTACCACTGACAGCTACGAAGTAAAAGAGAGAATGACCTTCAAGTCCTTTTGGGAAGAAAGCGTATGGCAATTAAAACAGGAAGAGAGCTGTATCTCTGAATTCTGAATATGGGGATTACCTAGTAAAATGTCTATGGATAAGATGAAACATATCTAAGACATTTTTTGCTGAAGATTTTATTATTAAAGGATTACTGAGAGGTAAAAACTTAAGTTTTAAAACATTATTTTCTTCTGAACACAATTTTTCCTTAAAGCAAAATATTTTCAACAGTAATTACAATAAGGTACTCTCTGCTCAAGTAGACAGGAAGATGAAGGTTGCAATTGAAGTCTGCAGAAAGATTTCAAATTAACAAAAAGAGGCAAGGATAACAGAGTTTCACTTCAGATTTCATGGCCATCCTAAAAATTAAATTTCTTAATTTTAATAACTTTAAAAAACTGCAGGCTTTAATATTGCCATCGTGCAATATTAAATATTTCCACCAGATGTCTCCAGTATATTATTTTACACAGAAAGTTGCACTCAATTTGAAGTGTACTGAGTCAAATGTAAGTGTAGTATATTAAAGAAGTAAAGAGAAGAAAGCTGCATCTAATTACTTATCTGTTTAGATACGGATACTTTAGGGAGTTCCACAGTGTTACCTAGAGAAACACCAGTTTTTTGAACTAACATTTTGGACAAACATGATTTAAAAAAAAAGAAGAGAGAGAGAGTTCATGGTTTTCATTCTTAAGAGGCACTTCAGATCACATCTTGATACATTTTCAGAGCAATATAAGGTTATATTTGGCTTGGATTACTGAGAAATACTTTGTTTTTTATAAACAGGAAGAGTTTGCAAACCAAGCTAAAGACAATTCTGTTTTCAGAACTCCCTGATGCAAGCATGCAGTAATACAGTTATTTATTAATAGCCTTTGTGGATTACTCCCACTCACTACTTTGAAATGTTCACCCAGATTCTGTCAGCCTGAGTCAGAACACAAGCCATGCTCAGTACATACAAACGCAGTGCCAGAAAAGAATTCCAAGGATGAAAGGGAAACGAGACACTGTTAATTCTCAGATCCACATTTCACTGAGTTGTGCTTTAAAGGCATCTTTACAAGAGAACTCCTACAGAGTGCTTCTCATTTGTCTGTGTATCAAAGTAGCACTCGTTGTACCTGACAGACAGGACAGAGCAAGCCTCGCCTTATAATCGCTTATATGTATGGGCAACTGAACATACATGCACATCCGTGTTTATCTCAGGAAACCCACTCATTTATTCAAAGTGGGTTATGCCTGAAAATGAGAGACTCAAAAGTTTCTAAAGGGCCAAGGACAGAAGGTACATATTTCCCAGGGATCTGAGGATACTATCCTGGAAGCTATGTGGGGTCATTTGCTGGGTTACGTAAAATCCACACCCAGTATTTCAAATGTTCTCAATGTATTTTACATGGGTTTGTTAGACATTGAATTTTGCAGAAAGATGGGGAATACGTCTAATCACAGCACACAGGACGGGTCAGATAGAAATCAATTACAACCCATCTTCTCAAAATATACTTTCATTTAACCAGAGTTTTCTCTTCAGAATAATCAACTTATAGTTTTAAATGACTACAATGATGATATGTAGATACCTAACATTTTTATTTTTATCAAAGACATTCAATTTTCATTAAAAGCTTTCAACTGAGAGCATACCAATGACAAGTCACGTACTGAGATCTTCAGCTAATTCACTAATATAGTATGGCATCTCTGTTTATCATTTATATCAAAGAAATCTTTGGATAAATTATGTTTTCCAAAACAGCACAAACTCAAATTTTTTCAAAGAAATTCTCCAAGACCAATGCTAAAGCATAACCGTTTTCTGGGCTGGTGACAAAAATAGCTCCTTTAAAACAGGTAAATTTTTTTTCTTGATTTCTATTTAGTTTCCTTTAAAAAGAAAAACAAAAAAAAAACCCAAAGAGACCCACATAAGGTCATATACTCAATCCACAGTATGGAAGTAAATGCATTAAATTTTTATAACTCAGTAACTCCTCAGAATATCATAATATGGATTTAAGCCTTCCTTTTCAAAATTAACTAATAAACGTCACTAGTACGTCAATGGACTCAACTACTGTAGTGATATTCCAGAAATAGTTTAGTTATCTAGAATTTTGGAGTCCAAAGCAAAAATAGCTGGGTGTTCTGAGCTCACTATCCATGAACTCTGAAATGAGGCAGTCACACAGGAACACTCTCCAGGCATGCAGTGCAGAGATATGGCAGGTCATAAATACTTCTTTTTTCCATTTTTTTTGGTTTTGGGATTTTTTTTTTGGCAAGGGGCAGAGGGAAAAGAAGCATCACTCTGCATTTTCTGAAGTACCATAATGCGATACCTAACCTGTGGTCATAAAGAGGGCCAAAATGAAGATGTATAGTACCTATAAGCATTTACAAAGATGCCTCAACTGCATCTGTCCAGAGAGTAAGAGACTACTTTTCCCCTCAATTATATAATTTGTCAAACACAGCAGAGTTTATAAATATTTATTATAATGGAAACACTTTTCTTTACATTTAATTTAGCAAGCAGATTCAACTCACATTGAGATCTTAGGAATATTCAAGCAACCATAAAAAGGGCTTGCAAGTCCTACATGGTACCCTACATGACAATGACGCACATAAAGCAGTGTTTTAATTAAACAAACCTTCTAAAGAAAAAAATCCATCACAGTATAAGAAAATTAAGATCTGTTAAATCAAAATATCTTGTACTGACCAGTCCACAAGAAAAATATTTTCTAGTACCTCTAAAAAGGTCATACTCAGTTTTTATTGCAATTACTTTTGATTGTTTCTTAATTTGTAGAACTGTACAATACCTGTCCAGTATATGCAAAGTCCAGGGCTTGTTTTAAACCAAGGCTTGTGACACCATGTAAATTCACCTCATCAGCTTCACTCTCAACCATGCAGAGACTGAACATTGCCTATGGAAAAAAACAGAAATGCCATTAACCAGTTTTGGACAAGAATTTCAAATAGCAGCAGTCTCGAGAGTTAGAATGAGATCTACATCAAGTTTTCAGTAACACCACAGCAATCAATCTTGCAACTGAGTCCTTTTATTGTTAAAGAAATACAACAACTTATTCTTGATAAACTGAGATAAATCCTTTTGTTCCATGTATATATACTTCTTTGATTATCAGTAATTCAGGTGAAATCAGTGAGAACAGCCACACAATAAAGTATCATTCAATAAAAAAGGTAACTGGACTCCGGGAAAAGAATAATCTACACAAGCACCACTAAAAGTAATACTTAAGTATAGTGTCATTATATACAAGACGGAGCAGTAAGCCATACACAATTACCTGAGAAGAAGGGGCAGTTAAAAAACCATCTTTTATAAGCAATCCTTTTCAAACAATCATCTCAGACTGGAATGTGAGCAATGTAATACTCAACTTCTTAAATGAAGAGGAATGATGGAGATGCAGCCACCTAAACTTACAACCTCCCATTACCTGTTATTGCCCTGATTTCTCATATCATAAAGTCTAAACTCAAGATAGGCATGGTGCTATGGAATTTCCCTGAATATACCACTGAGGAGAGAAACTGTCCCTTTCATCCAGCCTTACTTTCCAGATCATTTGTCTTCAGTGTCTCCCTGGACTGAAGCAATTCTACTCAGTCTCTTGAATCCTTGTGAGAATCTTTTTCTTCTCATCTCCATTAAACTTCTTTGCCCTTCACTCTTCCCTCCCAACCTGCACTCTTGCTGCACTACCCCTACTTACCACTCGTTCCCTACTTAATGGCCCCATTCTCCATTCTTTGACACTCTCTCACACTTTTTTAACAAAATATACCACTCAGAGTTTTTAAACAGTAAACTGTGAACAAATAAACTGAATAGTTCTGCCATCTGCCACTACTAAAGAAAGTCTAAACTTATCCCCAGTAGGTTTTGTGCTATACTCTATGCCTTTACAGAGGCTACCAAACTTCACGTTGGGGAACTCCAGTAACAAAGCACTTCTCATGGACATAACCCCTGCTACCTCCTTCCTATACTCTAACTGATACCTGCAGAAGCTGAGATAGTCCATAAGCACACTGGATTTCATATGTGCAATCTGTCCACCAAGCAGTGCTGAATTTAAAGGGAGAAAACAAGTCTTATCCCCTCTAAACTCTTCAGCACATATGAATGACTACATGACCTTTACCCAAGCTATTCTGTGATTCACCTAGACTCAGGTGGCTTCAAGAACTGAGTGCTTCCTGCAAATAAGTAATTTCTTCAGAAAACATTAGTACTTTTCATCATTAAAACGCCGTAATTTGGCATATATCTGTTTCCTGGAAATCATCCATTATAAGCAAGAATGACAGTTATCATAAAGTCACTCCTTCTATTTTTGCAGTTTCTATTGAATTAAAGTAATATCAAGGCTTCTTCCAAACTGGCAACAGAAAAGACTCAACAAACAGTTTAAAAGATTTATCAAACAAATACAGTAAGACACAGCCAAGAAATATACCTAGGCAGAAAAAAAAAAATTCTAACAAGTTCAGCCACTTTTCTTATCCATTAAAAATGTAGTCAGAGTTGGATATTTTGTTGTCATGCAGCAGCTAATGTGAGGTTTCAGAGCTTGCTAGGAGCTGCAAGGTACCCATCAGACACCTACTCCTTAGGAAAACAGACCTTCAGTCACTGTCTGGAAGACATAAGCTTCTCTTCTCAGAAATTCACTACTAGACAAATCTTTTGGAAAATATTCCTTTCACACACCAATTCCTGAATAAAGAGAGTAAAGTTTCAAAGCAACGCCTATCTACCCAGGGGTAGACTTGCACACCTTCTGTACACTCAACCCCATCACTGACTGCTTGCAGAAAGGCTGGAAATGCTCAGCGATAAAAGATGCTCTGTGTCCTCCAACCATGCTACAGTAACAATTTGTACACTACAGACCTGTACATAGGAACCGTCTAAAGACAGTGTGGTTACCAATAGAGCTTTTATTCTGATCAAGGGATAATATTCCACACAATGAGCTAGGCTCACAAATACAAAGAAAAACTTAATTGAATCTTATCTGTAAACCAGGAATCATTCCTATATGACTTTCCCTGTGTACACTTACTAACTTTACCTTTAGGAGATTATTTTAACACAGAGATTCCAACATGGTCTTTACACAGGATTTATTACTACACCTAACTCAGTAAACTCAGCAGGATCAGGCCACTAACTCAGTCACTGTCCATAATCATTCACAGTGTTTAAGGAATACAGCCTCCAGCAGAGCTTTGACTCCTGCCAACTAGCACTCTTCCAGGCAATGCCCGGACTATGGTCCAGGAGGTAACTCAAGCCATGGCTGTTCCAAAGAGATAGCCTGAATAAAGCCAAACTCTTCACAGAAGTTTAGCCATATTGTCACAAGCCATGTTATGCTAGTCTTTTCATGGCCAGAAAACAAGTCCTCATTCACCTTATTTATAACTACAGATATAGTCTAGGAGTACAGTGGGCTATCAGAACTACTGCTGCCAGTAAGACACAAGACTATGGCTTTGTGGAGAATCATAGAATGGTCTGGGTTGGAAGGGACCACAAAGATCATCTAGTTCCAATCCCCCTGTCATGGACAGAGGCACCTTCCACTAAACCAGCCTGCTGAATGCCCCACCCAACCTGGCCTTGATGACTTACAGCGACAGGGCATCCACAAATTCTCTGGGCATCCTCACAGTACAGGATTTCTTTTAATATCTAGTCTAAACCTACTCTCTTTCATTTAAACTGAAAGCCTTCCCCCGGTCCTATCACTACATGCCCTTATCGCAAGTCCCTCTCCAGCTTTCTTGAAGGCTCTCTCTACACAATGAAAGGACACAAACCCTGAAGCCTTCTCTTTTTCAGGCTGAACAGACACAATTCTCTCAGCCTTTCTTCACAGGAGAGGTGCTCCTTCTAATCAATTTGGTGGCCCTCTTCTGGACTCATTCTAACAGGACAGAGTCCTTCCTGTACAGAGGACCTCAGAGCTGGATGTAGTGCTCCAGGTGGGGTCTCATGAGTACTGAATAGAGGGGCAGAATCCCCTCCCTGGCCTTACTGCCCACGCTGCTTTGGATGCAGCCCAGGACACGTTTGGCTTTCTGGGCTCTGAGTGCACATGGCTGGGTCATGACCAGCCTCGCATCCCCCAGCAGCCCTAAGTCCTTCTCAGCAGGGCTGCTCTGACCTGTTCATCCCCAGCCTGGGCTGATACCAGGGGTTGCCCGGACCCAGGTGCAGGACCTTGCACTTGGTCTTATTAAGCCACATGAGATTCCCATGGGCCCATTTCTTGAGCTTGTCCAGATCCCTCTGGATGGCATCCTGTCCTTCAACACTCAGCTCGGTGTCATCTGCAAATGTGCCAAGGGTGCACTCAGTCACTGTATTTGATGAAGGTATTAAATAACATTGGTCCCAATACAGACTCCTGAGGGACACCACTTGTCACTGAGTCCCATCAGGACTCTAAGCCATTGACCTCTGGAAGCAACTGTCCAAACACTTTCTTATCCAGTCCTCTCATTGAATCCATCTCTCTCTAATTTAGAGAGAAAGATACTGTGGGAGACTGGGGGAAAGGCTTTACAGAAGGGATGGCTGTAGCTCTTCCCTTGTCCACTGAGGTAGTGACCTCATCATAGATGTGATACATCTGCTATTCAGAGTTCATTTTCTCAAATACTATTCTCAAATATTCTGTGAAGGTTTTTGAAACTGAGTAGGAACTACATCTATTTTTCAGGAACCAAGGCCAAAGAATTTGATCAAAAGACAAGGCCTGCAATGGTCCTCAGACGTTCACATTCAGCTGAACTTGATTAGCCTCCAGGAAAGTAGTCTCCCACTTAAATGAACTTTGTACTGCTCACTGATCCACGCTGCCTTCACCAGCAGGCAAATTTCCTTCTTAGCCTGATAGTTTTTGAGGTTTAATCCAGCATGAAAAAAAATCTGTTCTACCATAGGCAGAAGTTGAACTCAAACTCAGTCTTTAATTTGCACTCTTGTACCTGAATATTGTAGTTTTAACTGTAAAAAAACATGGACCATTAAATTCTGATTTGAGACTTCACCAACACCTGCAGAATGAATTATGGTTGAGCTGTTAAACTTCAATTTCAGATGCATCCCTGAAAACACTCTAAGGTTTTGTGAGCTTATGTAGATCCATCAGTCATGCTTTTAATACAAGGCTACTAGCCTACTATATTTTTCCCTTGGGTACATTAAAAACAAGGCAATAAGATAAATATCTCAGGTGGATGCAGAAGTGGCAGACAAGAAAAACAAATTAAATACAAAATATTTGGACAAATGCACAATTCAAAGTCAAACCTAGCAGAAAAGTTACCAAATTTGACTAAGCATGAAATGTTAATCATGTTGGCTATTGACTTCATTCAACAATACTATTATACTTTATTTTAAAACATTTCAGCTTGAAATAAAATCTATTTGATAATGCCTCATTTCTACTTCAAGACCTTCATGAGACTGGGAAGTACAAGTTGCCAATGTTAACCAAAGATCCCTTTTGTAATAAAACTCACTGATGAGAGGACTTATCCTGTTTTCCAGCTTCTTTAAACATCCGGATCTTGTTCTGCCACCCAATCATATAATTAGCCAACATTATGGTAAATAAATTGATTTTTTAAATTCTCATATTTCAGTTAAGACTTTAAGTAAATAAGCCAAATCCTTCAATGCACAGTAAGTACAATCCTCTTGCCATTTTGTGGCAACTGCTCCAAAATTCAGGTCTCAACCTGCTGACACAAATGGATGTATTCCATTTGTGGAATTCCACCTGATGTCACACTTATTTCAGATGCTACAGATTTGGATGGCCTTATTTTTGTGAGGTAAGCAGATACTTTATTAGCTCCTCTTTTTGGAGGAAGGAAGGAATCAACCCTCCATTCTTCTTCTAATCTTGGCTTGAAACAGAAACAAAGCTACAGAAGTATACCCAAAGGAAAAAGAAAACAAAAGACAGAGTCCTTAGATAAAAATGTTCAAGCCATAAAAAAATTCTCAGACTCTTGAAAACTTGACTTCAAAGAAATGTGGCAAGCTGGTGGGTGTTTAACACAGGGCACACCTGTAGTTTCACAACTTGGCCCTCAGCAGTCACAGGCACCTTAATAAAACGTTTTCTTCTACAAATACAGGATACAAAAGACAACAAGAGCTCAAAACTGAATGGCACACAACCACAGGGTATATAGACTTAGATGTGGTCATATCTGCTGCAACCAGGCAGAACAGTCCAAGTAAAAGATGCTTAGCACAGTCATTGTGTCTGACTTTCCATGCTCAGCATTGGCAACATTCTGTTGTTTAGCTTTCAAAAGCAAAATGCATGATAGCTGTAAAATATCCCCAAATCAGAATAATGTATTACTGTTAAAATGTCCAGACACATTGATTTTATCAGTCAGGCAGCACTGCAGCAACATACATAGACTCCTTCACAACATATGACTTCAGGAACAGATACCAGGGTAACAGACACACAAGATGATACTCAAAATCCCCAAAATAAAAATTGCTCACTGTCACAATGGTGACATACAAAATTGCTCCTTGCCTTTGAGTCATTTTCTTACCTACTCAGATGTTCCATATCCATGAGATTAATGAGCTTTTCCTCATTTGTACACATCAACCTTACAGCCATGTCAGTCATAGCAAACAGCAAATGATCACAAAACAACCAAGTTGTATGTATTTTACGCAAGCACATTTTGTCAGTGAATTCCACATAGCTTAGTGGCCTTTTAAAGGCAAGAAACAGAATCAAAACAAATGCAGTGTCAGGAGATAAGTAAATTACGTAAACTGAACAAATGGTTATGCTTTATGCTGTTAAAAAAATAGCACTGTGGCTGAAATCCTAAGTAACTTACTGCTGTGACCTGAGGCTTTCAAGAAATACCCTGCCTCTTCTAGGAGTAAAGAAGTACATGGTTCCAGTGCATAACAATAACCTCTAAAATATCTCAAAGTTCCCTCAGCAAGACTGTGAAGAGATATACTTAATTTTCCATTTTTGTTTGATTCAACTTTAAATGCAACATTCAAAAGAAATCTAAGCTTTCAAAAAAGGGCAAGTAAGCTGAGCTGACTACAGCAACCTACAGTAACTGAAAGAGCAACATTTCCTCCCTCTCTTTTCTCAAACACTGCTTTCATAACAACCAGCAGCCCTAGATCCAAGTCCACTATAACACAAACCAAACATTTGGAACTTCCCACCTATGCACAGCCCTGACCTACACAAATTCTTGTTTAACCACAGACTTAGCTGCACAATAATAACGTCCTGGGATACTTTAGAATTATCTCCACTTCGCAAACTAAGTGATAAAGAAGTGATCAAGGAAGCCACCAAGATTTTCCTTAGCTATTTATCTTGTTGCATTGAATTTTCAAAGTAATTAACACTACCTAGCACTGTTTTACTCTTTTAAAAGAGTTGATTTGTCATCTCAAACTTCTGACTCCACAATTAAACGATTATACTGGCTTGAGTTCTTTTTAAAATTATTTTAAAATAGGCAGTGTTTTTTTCAAATTCACTTCCCACATCACATGCACTTAATTCTACATTCACCTGTTCCATAGCTTTTTCCTTATGGGGAAATTGATTGTACTTCTCATCTCAGCCATCAGAAAAGCTATGAAGAAAGAAAACTAACACTTCAGAGATCTCAGATCAATTTCCTACGCTGCTCAGGGAACTCAGTTATGATGTGATTCCTCAAGATCTTATTCATTTCATGTGTAACTTTAAGCCCGTGAGAAATCTTACTGGCATCGATGATCTGCTGATGAGTCATGCATTCTACCTGATTTGGGACCTAAGCTTATCTGTCACTTGGGCTATTAAGTACCCAGTCCTGACATAACCTTCTCTATTTGGATTATAAACTTTTTCAGGCCAAAACATTATCCTTTGCAGTTTTTATTAGAAACAGCAATTCCCTGTTCATGTAACAGTAATATTAAATAAATAAATCATAATCTATTTCAACTACTTTGTTCTATTACTCCTGAAATAACCTTTGGGTGTCCTTAGCTTCATGTTCTGATTCTTCATTACATAAGCCATATCATTTTGCCTTTGCTGTTTTCATCCATCACAACAAAAAAGAAGACATTCAGAATCTATGAACAGGAGTCAAAATACTGCTTTGACAGATGACCATGCCCACATCAAATATCAACTATGCTCTAGATGTGCAATGTATACTTATCCAAATAACCTATTTAATATGTGAATGTTTCTTTACAGCATGTAAAAATGTGCTTTGTTCTTCTTACAACTAGCTTTGTTTCCCTCCTGATTCAAGCCTGTCTGTCCTAAATCAATCATCAGCCAATCAGCCATGTCCTCTGAAGTCTCTCACACACGGAAAAACATATCCATCAATACCAATTGCATGAAATATGATTAAGAGGCTCATTACACGATTCTTCTGAAAAAAGTTCTATATAAATTCCCAGAGAAAATGTCACGTAACATCAGTCACTGATAACTGAGCCTACAGTAATTCATCTGCTCTACAAAATCTACATAAATATTGGTTTTTAAGCATTTGCCAAGCAACTAAAATTAATCCCATGAAATGGAAAGGTCTGCTATCATTCATCGTTTAAGAGAATATATAGTTAAAGAAATAAAACTGAGCAGCAAACTATACAACTTTATGCACAGTATTCAAGTGTCGGTTAGTAAAGCAAATTCCAGTGAACCTTTGGAGATTCTTTTAGTATGTCACTGTCAGACAGTGATACATAATTACAAGGCTCCAAAGCGCTTACCAAATCAAGGATATATACAGTGCACTTTTTACGTTACACTCGGGATACAAAAAGATATCCCTTTCTTGGTATCTTTCAAAATAAATAATGAATATTGCAATAAAGAACTACCGTACTGTTTAGAGGACCTAAGGATGTGAGATTTTTCTCCTGTTTGTATATCGGAAAATCCATCAAGAACACAGTGATTTTCTTCATTGTAACAAGGCACAGGGTCTTCATTCCAAGTCAAAATAAAAACATAAAGATCAAAACAAAACAAAACAAACAAACAAACAAAAAAAAGTTTGTTGCTAGCAAGTTATATCCTTGATTGAACTTGCATCAAACATAATTCATGTTTCAACAGTCAAGAGTTTAATAGTGCAATATGCCTTCCCCAAATCTCTGCTTAGGTACACAAACATAATTTAAGCCACATGGAAAAAGGAACTCCGTAGCATGCTACTCCTAATAAGCTGCTGCATCATCACTAAAAAGACTCATATTCAAAATCTAAGTAGTGCCACAGAAACAAAATAATTCTACAATTTCCATGTGCAGCTCTGTATCAGAATAAAAAACCACACAAAACTTTGAACTATTAAAGCTACAGTAAAGATATTAGTTCCAATATTTCAAAATGAGTATGTCACCACAGGTGGTCCTGAATATAAAAATTATTGTTTATTTTATGGCAGAAGCAAGAAAACTGAATTGCAAGGACACTGCCATGCAAAGCACTGCATAAAACTCCAGTAATGTACAGTCTGTCCTAACAATAGACACCCATAAGCAGGCCTGCCTTTTGGAGAATAAAGCAAGCAGCATAACTAAAACCAGATTTTTTTCCAGCATTTCCAGTCAAGTGCAGAAAAGCATGAGTCACATTTGCAAATTTTGGTTTAAATTGGTTTAATGCTTCTCAGTGAATGCATAAGCCTATTGTTCACGTCCTTCGATGATTTTAGCAAGTGATATCAAAAGCAAGCCCAGAATAAAATTGCAATAAAAGTCACTTAGCTCTTGAACTAGCATTTTAACTACCACAATACATTTAATTTAGGGAGGCATGGCTTCTTGTGATTTTCTTCCCCCCCACTCCAAAGGAAAAACCATGATGCAAACTTGGACACCTTTAAGGGATTTCATTTTAGAAACATACTTCATACAATACCCTTAAGACAAGTTCCCCACCTTAGTGTATGCAGGCTCTAATTCAATAGTTGTACAGCAAGACTTAATCTAACAGAACTGTAGGAACAATCTTACTTGTTATTATAATAACCTTTTTAAGAAGCCATTTATATAATGGGATGTGAATGTCATTAGACACTGACATCCAAATGTCCCAAGCAACAGTAAACTATAGCAATTACTTCTATTCTGCATTGTAACTGCAAAAGCATACTTGTTATGTGAGAAGTCTAATGCTGAAATTTTAAATAGCTCATTTTATGAGAGTTTGTACTAGATATATTTCGTATCTGGCCCATTTTATGAGGGTTTCAACTAGATAACCTTCATATCCTCTAAAATAATTCTATTTTCCATTATGAATATAAATCTTGTTTTCCATTAAGAATACAGCACAATTTTGCTAAAGTACCCCCCTTAATTTCCACCAACATATTTATTAAACTCTCTTATACAAAGGCAAAGTAATAAAACCAGCTTACTGACTATTTTTCTCTGTATTTTTCATACCCTTCTACTGATAAAAACCTTAAAAAGTAAACAAATGTTAACAATTTGCAAAAAAAAAGGAATGACTTGACTAATCAAGCTTGTGTTAATGTTGCAGTCATTTGTCATAGTAGTTTTCATCATCAGCTAAGCTCTACCCTCCATCAGCTATTTCCTCTGGAACAAATGCCTCTAAAAAAATCATCTCTTCACTTTATTTTTAGTAGTCTGCACTTGACCATGCTCATTTATCCTTTGGCTTTTCCTTCAACTCTAACAAACAAATCCCTTCTGAGCTAACAGACCACAACGACATTAATTTAATTCTTCCCATAAATTCTCCAAGCTTGACACCTACTCCTTCTTGGCTGAAATTTAACTCTGACAAGGTAGATGATTAAGTGCCAGTTACAAGAGCTCCTGAAAATGCAGATGGACCTTTCATAAGTTGTCCTAATATCCCTAATTTTTTATATAAAATGGGCTTTGTGTATATTTGTTGCCTTTTTGCATGGCTGGCACTCTATGACTCTAGAAGGGCAGGTTATTTCATCAGTAGCTGAGAATGTTCCACATGTCCAAGGAGATGGTAATTTGATTTTTGCACACATACACACACAAACACGAAATTGGTTCCAGACATATAGAAGTAATGGATGCAACCTAATGGTGAAGAGTATATTATGCTGGGCTGTAACCATTACTTTTCTACAATGTGGATTCACAAAAAGCTTTTGACAGAGGCCTTTAAATGCCTGGAAGGCAAACTAGGCAAGAGAGAAAAGACAAGAGATCTTTGCCTGGATAAGTGACTGAATACATGAAACAGTGAACAAGAAAAGACTGGGCCAGTTTTCCCAGGGAGTGATGATTCCAGTGGAACACCTCACACTTAACACATGCAGAGCAGTTCTGGAAAAGGGCAAGAGCAGTGCAGGTAGAAAGTCCATTCTATGGACTATGCAAGGTAGTAAAGGCATGGATAATGTGATAAACTGTAAAAGAATTGCATGGAATAAGCAGCTGACTTCTAAAATGGCATTTATAAAAATGAACAGATGAGTTTAATAAAAAAATCATCCTCATCCTCAGCAATAAAAATAAAAAAAAAGGTAATCAAAGCTTAAAATGTTTTTTGCAAGAGACAACAAAACAGAAATCAATCCTATGCCCATACAGAACTTTACACTTTGCCTACTGCATGCAATTCCCTTACCCTCAGCTCACAAAATATATACCAGAGCTGTCAAAACTTCAGAGAAGAGCAAGAGGCTTCCTCAAGCATCCTGCACAGCTTCCATTTAAATAGCATCTGATTAAGTCAAAAGTTTCCAGTCTGGAAAAAGAGATGATTGATTACCATGAGAAGAACCAATGGTTATCTTTTCCAGTAGAAGAACTAGAAGGAAACAAATAAAACTGGTAGAAATCAGATTGACAATAAACAAAAGTAGATCTTCACACAACAGGCAGTTGGCCATCCTGTACAGTAGATGAGAAATCTTACACAGGCTCAATGGGAAAGAAGATACAAGCTTAGAAGAAAGATCTATTTAGGATTGCTGAACAGACAGGAATTACACCCTGCTCCAAAATGTCCCTGACCTGAAAACAGCTGCAGAATTCTCTGAAATACTCCACATACACTTACTCTGGATTTCCTCTTTTTCACCAGACATCACAAACAGCTACTGCTAAAGCAAGCAGCCAATGATCCAACTCAGTGTGGCCATTCTTATGCTCTCACCTAAGGCTGCTAAGGGCATCTCCCTCCTTTGAGGCATTACCTATCAGGCAGTAGGTTGAGAGGCAGTTTGATTCATTCATCACTCACACATTAGGTCCTTCAGTAAGAGTGGATTGGGATTTAGAGAAGTTTTTGATGTCTAAAGTTTGCAAACTGGCTGGCTCAGGCAGACTAACTCCTGCCCAAGACAAGCAACTAGCAGCACTTTACAAAGATTTTCAGGACAGTCAAATGCAAAGGTTCCACTGCTTAAATCCAGCCTTTTACACATTTGAGGCCTACAGTGCCATGAATTCAATTTGCCAGTATTATATTTCAGTGTACTAAAATGAAGGTGTTAACAGGATGTAAAACAATGGCAGTGTTGACAAGGAAGCAACTGAAGAATTTATTTCAAGAAAGGTATCTCCTCTAAACGTCAAACAAGCATGTTGTGCAACAAAAACTCCAGAATTGCATTGTAATGGGCTTCTTATACAAACAAAGGAGACTGGAACACTCCCTGAGGGAGGACCCAAAAGAAAAACAGCTATTTCAAAAACGTTAAAAGATCCTAACACCTCTCTGTCTCTTTAGTTGGATACTTCTCGTGTTGTCAAAATGGTATGTGGGTCCTAGTCACTGAAGCTAAAAGTGATATGCTGCCCAAATAATTCCCTCGGGTATTTTCAGCTTCACTACACCCACAGAATGATTTTAATTTTTCCCGAGGTTGTGTAGGAAGATACTGACAGAGACTACAAGATATACAAGAGCATCTACTGCATCCAACAATGTTCTGAAAGATATGACTTCTTCGCCAGACTGTAGAGACTGAGAAGAAAACAGGTATGATATGCTTCTCTGCCACAGGCCTGCCCCAATAAATTGGCTTTCATGGGCAAACACTAAGCAACATAGAAATACAGCTGAGGCCAGCCCAAACTCAGAACACTTGTTATGGCAGCACTGCAAAATTGAACTGAGGTAGCCTGGAGCAAGCAAAGGAGATGGCAAAGAAAATGGATAACCAGAGCAACGTGGCTGTAATGACTCCTTTCTGTCCTGGTTTTAAACTGAGAAAAATGCACCAATTCAGTAGCCAAACACCACATCTTGTTATCACACTAATCTGAGACAGTGAGCCACAGCCTACTATGGCCTGTCTCACTAACTGCAGAGTTGATTTGGCCATATTACAATCACGGTGCACGCACTTACCATACAGGCACTTCAAAAAAGGAAAAGAAGAAAAAAAACCAAGATGATACGACAGCATGTTGTCTACCCTCCAAGACTGACAGAATTGCAATAAATTCATTTATGAACTATGAGAATTACAACAGAAACATATTTACTCAGACAGAATAACAGCTATTGGGAATGTGAACACAGAATTCAGAAAAGAGAAGATTCTTGTGGATCTTTTTGTTAGCACCAACACTACTGAGCTGTGGGAATTCTGTCTGCAGCAAAGAAAAACTGCTTCAGAGCCTCACAGAACAAAAACCTATTAAATACAAAGATAATGATGAACAAAACAACCCAGATACTTTAATATTCTTTAAAAATTAAAAAAGAAAGGAAATGTGTTTATTTAGAAAGCTTTAAAACATTTGCAAACCATTTTTGTATATACTCCAGAAGGAAAAGAGGTTGTTCAGATAAACATTACACAAGACCTCACACCTGCCCATGCTATATTACTTCCAATGCTTTGATTTAACTCAGTAAAACTATTGAAGGGCCTATATCAAACAGTATTTTGAGAAGTGAAGGAATGTGCAGTTTTCTGGACACTCAACTGTAATTGGATTACTGAATAATTAGTAGTAACATTCTAATTTGTATTTAAACTTATATAATATGCTCGTAATTTAACTTCTTTTTTTTTCCAGGCCTCCTCCTATTTTAGACAAGTTCCTTTTTTTCTAATGAGAAGCAAGCAGCACTCAGTTCTCACTCTCAACAGGTGGCATATAAGTAACATGTTCACAAAACCAGACACTACTATGAATCTTAAAATATCTTCTGCATTGTTGGCATCACTCAGAACTATGTGTATTGTGACACATCTGGCTGATCCAATGTGTAGAAGAGCTTAAAAACAGTGCTTAACAGCTAGACAGCATGCCAAAATACCCCTTAGGTTTCTTAGAGCATCATTGTATGGTAGTGAACATTGTAAACTCAATAATCTCAAGTCTGGAAACACTACTAAGACTATATTCCTTCCCAAGTCTGCAGTTAGGATACTTACATAGAAAGAATGCATTAAAAAAATCACAAAAACAAGAAATCAAGAGAGATTAAACAGACAGTTAAGAAGGGGGGGGGAGTGGAGTAGTTTTATCTCAATACCTAGCATATTTAAAAGAGACATCTTTATCAAAGTTCTTATACAGAAAAACTGCTGGTGTGACAGTAAATGAGAACAGACAGTAGATGAGAACGTCCTGTTACAAAACTTTGTAGAGAGGTTGGAAATTGTTTCTGATTAAGGGCTTTGATAATGGAGAATGGCACAAGACAATATGAAATAGTATGGTAAAGACCAGAAATTAATTGGTCAAAAGTCTTGAGGGTTCTCACACTGTGGGGAAGAATGTTAAGAGTAAGAAGATGGCAAGGATATATAAGTAAATGAGAGATGCCACTTAGCTGGGATATTACTAGTTTTGCATAAACCATGATGGCAGCAGAAAGGGAGTTTGGTGTTTCATGGGAAATTTTTCAATTCTCATGTAAGTTTTCATCAATGAGAACAAAGATAAGAAAGAGAAGATCCAAGGAATCATAGCAGGGTGCATGGTTTGCCAGCTCTGGGATGTTCATCTGACATCTTTATGGTTGTACTGTCAGATTTCCAAACAAATAACTTGGGGAAATCTGTTTACTGCTTGTAAAGAGTCAAGAGAGAGGGACAAGAAAAGCAAGTCTATGAGCATGCCTCTCAGTGCAAAAATTCCTCCTCTAGTGCTCAAGCTAGTAAGTTACAGAATCACAGAATCATTAGGGTTAGAAGGGACCTCTGGAGCTCATCCAGTCCAAACTCCTGCTAGAGCAGGTCACAGAGGAACATGTCCAGGTGGGTTTGGAATGTCTCTAGAGAGGGAGATGCAAGACCTCCCTGGGCAGCCCATTCCAGTGCTCTGCCACTCTCAATTTAAAGTTCTTCCTCAGACTGAGGTGGAACTTCTCTTGTTTAAATGTATGCCCACTGCTGCTTATCCTGTTGTCCAGGAAGTTCAGAAGCAGCCATACCTATCCTGTGTGGCTTGGGGCTTGGGAAGGACTGCAAGTAGAACTATTGCTTGGAAGAATAGAGATGATTTGGTCCAATGGGAAGAGCTTACATTTTTAAAGGTTATCTGGAAAGACAATTTCTAAGTAGGATCACTTTCAGGGTACGATAGAAAGGAAGACGTTTATTTAGTAGACACATACCAATGGTAAAATACTGAAAGACAAAATCATACTATACTGCAAAAGCAGCAGGTAATTCTGATTTCTCAGAAACAAGTCTTTAGCTCTACCCCTAAAACATACCAGGGAGAGCCTTTTCCTTTTTATGATTAATATAACAAGACTTCAAAAGCTATTTGCATCAATCACCCTTTCAATCCTTAAGGATTGGTTTATAAAAATTAATTCCCTAACCTTATCATGAAACAATGCAATATACTGTAAAATATGAACAATCAGTAATGTTGTGGACAAAAGAGGAAACTATCTAACAACAGGCAGGAAAGACAGCACAGAAAACTTCTGAGAAGAAACTGTTTGAGAATCAACTACGACAGTTAGTAATACAAAGTCTCTGTGCAAAACTATTATCTACTAGCTCATTTCAGGTAAGAAAAATACTTCTAAGAACTGAGCATGCTCATTGTGGAAAAAGAATTAGAATATTATTGACATTTTAAAATCTATTCTAGATAATTGATATAATTTTGTTCATCTAGATTAGATGGAAAATCTGCATCTTTTTGAGAAAGATCAAAGTCCTGCAACTAAAAACCCACTCAAATGAAAAATAAGGAAGAAGAAAGGAGTTTTTCTGACTGGAAAACCAATGCATTTTGTACAAGAAAATCTTGAGGTTATATAATCACCTGCCAACACTGTAAATGCCTACTAATGAAGTCATGCAGTAACATTTCATTTTGCTCCCAGAGGGGAAAAAAGCAGAAGAATCTTTTAATTGGAAATGACTTAGCTTGCTAGAGCTATCACAGTGCACACGTATTAACTCAGCTGCCTTGTCTCAGTGCAATAGATTGAGACAAATGGCAAATCACAGCATGTCAATATGGAAAAGTTTGCCTAAAATGCTTTTAGTTGCTTTAAAAAGAACCCATAAAAATACAGATATTTACTGTTCTTTAGAGTAGTCTTTTAGAGTATGGCGATAACTACCATATTCCTCAGCACATTTTGAAGAAGAGGTACTTCAGGAGCAGAAAACAAATTAAAACTTCTAATTTTCAAGCGTCTAATCTTGCAGTTTAACTCCGTATACATGGTCTTTGTATCCAATTCCTTAAGGGATTTTTTTTTCCTAAAGAAAAAACCCACAAAATTTTGGTGCACAAATGTAACAAACTCCCAACCAGGAGCTATTCTTAGGATGTAAACTTCAATGTTTCTGCACAGCTGGAGCTGTGAGACTAACTATACCAACAGGAAGAATGGAAGGCCTGCTGTTACCCTAGAAGGCTGGCCTTTAAGTATTTTGCTGAAGCTCAGGTCTCCAGCTTGTCTTAGAAAAGCAGAAGATTTTATTCCAGACTATAATCTCAAAGAAAATTTGATAAGGAAACCTCTGGCCTTCTCTGTCCAATCTTCCTCACACAAGTGGCTCCAACTACCCCAGTCTGTAAAATTACACACATTTAGTAATCCTTCTAAAAATATTTACAAACTTTTCTTTCCAGTAAAAGAAAGACATAGGTATCAATTTCAAAGAAAATATGCTGCTCAAGAAAACACTACAATTTAAGAAGTAGATCCATCTGAATCAAAGTAGACACAGAACAAAACTGCAGAAAACTGTACCAATCCTCCACAGAAAGCAAACATCCAGTTTCTTGTAGAAGCTGTTTTACAACAGTGGCAAAACAGGGGAAAACGAATTATTCATTCTGATAGAGCCCTGTGTAGAACTGAACATATTTTTGGAGACCTTGAAAAAAGACTGTAGGGGACTGATGCTGGCTGGATGCCAGGTGCCCACCAAAGCTGCTTTCTCAATCCCCTCCACAAATGGACAGGGGAGAGAAAATATAAAGAAGTGTTCGTAAGTTGAGATAAGGAACAGGAGAGATCACTCAGCAAATACTGTCATGGGCAAACTGGACTCAAATTTGGGATATTTACAGAATTCATTACTAGCAAAATCAGAACAGGATGGTAAGAAGTAAAATAAATCTTAAAAATACGTTCCCCCTACCCCTCTCTCCTTCCCAGCTCTCCCGTCTCCCCCAGTAGTGCAGGGAGACAGGGAACAGGGATTATGGTCAGTTCATTACCCGTGGTTTCTCCCACTGCTCTGGGAGAGGAGTCCTTTTCCTGCTGCATCCTGGGGTCCCTCCCACAGGAGACAGCTCCCCATGAACTTCTCCAGTGTGAGTCCATCTCACAGACAACAGTTCTCCAACAAATTCCTGCAACGTGGGTCACTCTTCCACGGGGTGCAGTCCTTCAAGGACAGGCTGCTTCGGTGTGGGTTCCCCACAGGGTCACAAGTCCTTCCAAGAAACCTGCTCCAGCATGAGCTTCTCTCTCCACAGATCTGCAGGTCCTTGCCAGGATCTGCCTCCAGCACAGGTTTCCCAGGGGTTCACAGATCTCTTTCATGCATCCACCTGCTCTGGCTCGGGTCTCTTCCACGGGCTGCTAGTGGATCTCTGCATCCTTGTGGACCTCCATGGGCTGCAGAGGCATGGCTGTCTCACCATGGTCTTCACCATGGTCTTCACCACGGGCTTCAGGGGAACGTCAGCTCCAGCGCTTGGAGCACCTCGTGTCTCTCCTTCTCCATTGGCCTTGGTGTCTGTACAGTTGTTCCTCTTAAATATTCTCACCCTGCTTTTCTCTGGCCACAATTACATCTGCACAATAACTTTTTTTCCCCTTTTTAACAGATTACAGAGGTGCTACTATCATCTATGCTTGGTTCAGCCTTGGCCAGCCGTGGGTCCATCCTGGAGCCGGCTGGCATTGGCTCTGCTGGACATGAAAGAAGCTTCTGGCAGCTTCTCACAGAAGTACGCCCTGCTCCCAAGGCCATGCAAGCCCAATACACCTGTGAGATCATAAGAACTGGATGACAGCCTCTCCAGACAGAGCTGAAAGTAGACTGGGATATTTTAAAAAAAATCTATGAGCTGTAGAAACCAGAAGCTATGGTAGGCAAGTTCTTTGTGTCACATTAATGTATAGTTGTGTCATCTCAGTTTTATTCAAGGAAACTCTCAACACCTGATGTTCCCAGAATTCCATTCACTGCAGTCCTGTGCTGATTTCTCACAAAAAATAGTGAAAGGCAAGATTCATATGGCAATGAGTTCTTCACAAACTACTTCAGGGTTAGAAAATCTGAAAGTTTCATCTAAGAAGTTCTCCAAGAAAAAAATAAGGGTAAAAATTATATAATATTAACAGCTAAGTTTGAAGAACACGAGTCTGGCCTTTATGGCCACTTGAGAGAGATCTGGCACTTCCAGATGGTCACTCATGTCATTCTAAATAAATCTGCTATTCTCCTTTATCATCCTCTGGAAATGCCTGTGTCTTTTCATCAACTCTGAAATTAAGCTTGATTCATTCTCCTGAATCTTAGAAAAAGAATACCCAAATATCTCGACTTAGGCAAAATCCCCCTTGATACTAAAAGACTTATAATCTCAGGTTAAATATAAAACATTATTACTTTTTAATCGACTCTTGCTTTTTCTAAATTATTAGACTCAGGAACACAGTGTACAGTAACTTGCCATCTTCCTACAGAACATAGATTTTATTTCACAATATTCTAAAAAAGACTTTTGTCTATTAATAAAAAAACCTGTTTGCCTGATTTCAGAAAGCACAAGTTCCATATTTATAGCTGATACCTAAAGTCTGAAGAACACATCCTACCAAACCATAAAAGTTTAGAGGCAGACCAAATTACTAAGTGCTGCATAAATCACTCTCTCAACACTTTTTTAATAGAAAATATTTATGTAGCAATTAAGGGCATTAAGATTTTAATTTGCAATAACTGTCCAGCCAATACAAAGTAACTCAACTGGAAATAAAAGGATAAATCACAGTGCCCCAAATCTCAACATCAATCAATAAGTGACCAAAGTAGAAGCTGTTCCTACCACACTGTTGGAACACTGGGCATAGATCCCCTTTCTATGATGTTTCTATGCACAAGGTACAATAAGCTCTGGAAAGAGTGCCACAGGTGTGGATGATATGGCACCCTCCTCAAAATACTTCAACCAAACTAGAACAACAGGTACTACATCTATCATTGGCAAGTATACATAGCAGTTGCTAGAGCTACAGAGGTCCAGAATCCCTCTGTGCACTGGGGTAAAAGGAAACAAATTGCAAAGCAATCTCTGTTACAGCAGGGCACGGGCACCATGATGAGGCAACACCAGCAACTGTGGCAGTACAAACTATGCTGTAGCAGAACCCATAAGAATGCAGATATGCTCAAAAAATGAGCAATCAATTGGCTCAACACCATCACAGCAAAAGTCACATCAAGGTTAATAACATTTCTTAAATACACAGAATAAATTAAGCCTAAATTCTAACCAAAAGTGAGAGAGAGTTGACAGGAAGATAAAAACCCTGCTCAGGTAATCAAAGATAGAGAGAAATTGTCATACACTGTATTACTGCTGTAACAAGACAAAAAGGTCCCCATAAAGAAGTTCATAACACTACAATTATGGTGTAGACAAAATATTTAATAAACTTACTTTGTTAGAGAAAACAGACCTTTAAATTAATTTCAGCTTTAGTCTCTGATTAACAACAGGATGACTCACACTTAGAAATACCAGTTAACTACAGAGCTATAGACGGTCCAACATTTTGAGTGGGCACATTGTATTAAAGGTTAGAAGAATTGCTTCATTTGAAGAATACTTTTTCTGTGAGCAAACACAATTTTTCAGTTACTCCAATTTTAGATTGGAATTAGGCTGGAATTGTCTGAATCAGATTTCCCAGGAAATATTTTATTTTACATCTTGGAAACAGATGTTTCTGAAAATAAGTTATATCACATTTAAAAAATTACTATGGCTTCCTCTTTGAGAGCAACCACTTATATCTGAAAAAAATCCACTCTCAAGTTGAATTAAATTGCATTTATCATAGTATCATAAAATGGCTTGGGTTGAAAGGGGTCTTAAAGATCACCTAGTTTCAAACTTGCTGCCACGGACACCTCCCAGTAGACCAGGTTTCTCAGAGCCCCATCCAACCTGGCCTTGAACACTTCCAGGGATGGGGCAGCCACAAGTTCTCTGGGCAACCTGTGCCAGTGCCTCATCAGCCTCACAGTAAAGATTGAATTTAAACTCCCTCTCCCCACACTTCCATACTCTAATCATAGAATAATAGAACATGCTGACTTGGAAGGGACTCATCAGGATCACTGAGTCCAACTCCTGGCCCTGCAAAGGACACCCCAACACGTGCCCAAGTGTATTGTTCAAATTCTTCTTGAGCTCTGTCAGGCTGGTGCTGTGACCACTTCCCTGGGGAGCCTGTTCCAGTGCCCAAACACCCTCTGGGTGAAAAACTTACCCTGCTATCCAACCTAAATGTCCCCTGACTCAGTGTCATCCTGTTTCCTGGAGTCCTGTCACCAGTCATCAGAGAGGACAGCAGTGCTTGTCCCTTCGCTTCCCCTCATGAGGATGTTGAAGACCACAGTGAGGTCTTCCCTCAGTCTCCTCTTCACCATCCTCTAATCACAACTCTCATATGTTATACAAACATTTCTACATAGTAAAAAAATCTTCCACTTTCTGACTTTACTGGGGCATTAAATTCACAGAAAGATGTGCACTCTGTTGGGGAGGGAGGGAGGGACGGGAAGACTTACCATAAATAATTATTAAAAAGCCTGAATTACGTTCTTAACATTTCTCTCCTATGGATAGTTAAAGTTGTATACTCTACTGAATGAATGTGCAATAATCCTGCATTTTCCGAAAGTTCAAATTTAAATCTTGTTCAATATGGTATCATTCCCATCCTCCATAATGATAATTTTTAATATTATTATATAAAGAGAAAAATCTTGGGACTTACTCGGAAGTAGTCACTGCAGGCTGCCAGGACTGCTTTATGTGCATGGAATTTCTGCTCTTCAGCAATAAGGGTAATATCACAAAGTATGCCATCACTTCTTTGCTGGTTCAGAGCTGCCAGGACAGCATCGTTATGGGAGCTAGACTGACAGAGTCTCTGACCTGTCAGCATTTCCTGAACACTGAGAGGGGAAAGGGGAAAGATTCTGTCAAAAAAAAAAAGTATGAAACAAGCACATTCTGTCAGAAATACAGAACAACTTTTTCTAAGACAAGATAGCTTGATAATTCTTGGAAGGCAAAAAAGTCATGAACCCTGTCAAGCAAAAATCTTTACACAGCATAGATGTCAGAAGAAAAACTCAATACAACAAATCATTATGAAACCTGATCATATACTCAAATTTAAAAACCTCAGTGGTTCTGATTCTTCAATTCCTGTACCAGAAGTTAGCTGAACTCACGGAATTAATTCAGAATAATTTTAGGATTAAATGAGAAGAATAGAGAGCGTAGGTCAATGGACCACCAGACAACTGTAAGTGGTTCAAACCGAAGCACTGATGGAAAGGAGGGTATATGTACATATGCAAGGAGTTCTGCTAAAAAGAATGATGCCTCATGGTCTCAGGTAGCCTGTTTAAGTCTGATGCTGAGTTACCGACTGTTTTCAGACAACCTCAGGCTATTCATATTTATGAAGTGTCGTGGTGTTTTTTTGATTGTCTGCTTTGTGTTGGGGGTAGGGAGAGGATGCTTGCTTGTTTTAAAATGCTAAGGTCTTCTCCACCTCTGAATATTTCCATGTATGAATATAAGATTTGCCTATAATCCAGTCTAAGACTGTCTGATTGCAGCTTCCTTCTTCTGTAGCAGAAGGAAGAGACAATATAACTGTTGATACAAATGGAAACAAATCAAAACATATCAGCAAATTCTCTTTGGTACAAAACAATGCAATTGATTTGAACTCTGGGAGACTACCAATTTATATTGCCAGAGAATCCATACATGTGTTTATACAAGGTGAGTTTACAGAGAGTCATCTCAGGGTAAATCAAAGTGAAGATTTTTTTTTTTAAAGGGGTGAATAACCCATCATCTTTCCAGTACAATCATGTAATTCACTGCATATACATACTATGCAGCAGCTGTGTGGCTGCTATACTCTCCTTTCTCTGCCCATCCTCCTCCTGCACCTCGGGCACCTGTAAACTACTGCCGACCTGCCTTGCAGACTGTTTGCTCTAATCTAACCTACTCTTTTAGAAAGACAACAACTAAAATATTACTTCTAGAAGAAGGCTGGCCAAAGAGGAATAACACAGGAATAGTGTGTATCTGAATTTTACCCCCTCTCTGATAGTTTAGGTTTCACATATGGACATGCCCTAAATACATTTCAAAATTAATCATTCAATTTATTCTTTTTTCTTCAGCTGCTCTGTTTGTGGAACCCAACTCATATTCTAAACGACAGTTATCAAGAAATCTAACTTGCTAAAACACAAGAGAATTATAACAGTTATTTCTCTTCTGAAATTTCTATAGCAAAGTGACTAAATCAAACTAGTCCAAGTATAATACATTAATGATACCCAGAGATAGCTTCTCTTTACTTCTGGTTTTATTAGCCTCTCTCCCAGTGAACCAAGACCTTCATTCCTCTTGCTTTTTTCACCATCATCCAGAGAACTATTTCATTCAATAGAGAACATATCTGGGATTTTAAACCGAGTTCTATCATAACCCATTTTTCAATTCAGAGACCAAAGAGAAAAACCAATTGTCTGTAACCCTTGTGCTAACAACATATGAAGAATGCATACACATGAAGGCAATTTAACTGGAATTTATGAACGAAAATACATAGAAAAATTAAACATAACATGACTGATTATTTGCAGTGATATTGTCAGCTGATAAATTCAACAGGTATAAAAGCAAGCAAGTCCTGATTCTCTCCTGCTGCAGAAGCATGGCAGGGAAGGGGGAACAGAACTGGAATGATACAGTGTCCCAGTCATATTGGGGAATTTTCTGAGCTCCCAGATCAGAGTGTTAACTACTCTGTAAAACAGAACCATCAGCATATCACACTACTGCAAAGTTCTGCAGAAAACCAATTCAGTTAATAAATTCTGCAGAGCGTTCTGTCTGAAAGAACTATGTTCTGCTCTCAGAAAGTAACTAAATTATAAATGACAAATTGACTATTGCAACAATGGGTGGTACAAAGAAATGAGAAAGGCTACACCGGGAAAGAGACAGAAGGGAAAGCAGAAAGATGAATTTGGAGAGAATTCTTGGAAGACATTTCACATGACTGGAAAAGTAATATGTCCTGAATGGTGGAACACTACACAGAGCCAAAATTATCACCAGCCACCAGTTCAGATGCATAAATGTAAAATGCCAGTTGCTTCCACAATAAAAAGTTCCAAGTACAGACTAAGGCATAAACAAGATAATGTATGAAGAGACTGTGGGCCTCCAATCAATCCCAGGCACAGTTTTTCTTGCTAGAGATAAGTGGCAACAAGAAGGCAGTATTTTGCAGATTATAATACGGAGATGTATTTAATAATGTGAATTCCTATCTAATGAAAAAAATTATTAGTTTTACTTTTTTTCTACTTTCTTAACTGAATCTTTGGTAAACATCATCCTAAATGTTAATAACTTCCTACACACTACCAAGTACTATACCTCAGGCACCTCTCAGATGGCATCCTTCAGTCTTCTGAATATTAAAACTTATAATCCTCTAGGGAAAGCTGCAAGCGTTCCAGCTAGAAAAAAGAGAATGGAGAGAAACATTAAAATTCAAAGCATACACAGCCTGAGCCTTAAAGATCAATACTTGCAGGATGTACAATTCAAAAGCAACTTTCACTGTCTAGATTTGAGTACAGTCTGGAAGTGGCCTTTCCTGCAGTCTTTTCTAGAGATTCACAACCTGCCATCTGAACGGCCTCCACCTACTGCCCTTGAGGAATGCCTTCCATAAACTCAGGAACACATTTAATTTCAAAAAATCTGAAGAGTGGTAGAGAGGGAAGCAACTGTACCAAAAATCCTTCAATATGAAGTGTAAGCCAAAGGCATGTATTAGTGTTTGCTTACTTTCTGGAATAACTTTCAGTTTTTATGTTCAATGATCCTAAGGGTCTTTTCCAACCTAAATGATTCTGTGATGCTATAATCATTCTGGCAAATATAAACTGTATAGTACAATCATTTTTATAAACACAACAGCTCTTTTTAAAAAAGGTAAAATATCAAAATGACCATATAAATAAACACAGAACAGCTTAAGTGTCCAAAGACTTGTTATTGAAAATGGGGTTGTATAGCAAATTTTTAACTGGTGTAGCAGCCAGCACAGATGACAAGACATTTAAACTTCATATAAGAATTATAAAAGAAAAAATAGGTTTTAACAGAATAGTCAAAAGAGAAAAGTACATTATTTTGGCTGCTTATTTAAACCGTTTGTGGATCGTTTAATGTAACTCAGTGACACTGAAGTACTACAATTCAGCAAAATCTGAAGAATGGAAAAATTTCCATATTTTCTTCCTTTTCCAAAAAGACTGCAATTCTGAGCAAAGGGGTGAGGTCATAGAGAAGTTATGCTGATGATTCAGCTGGATACTAAGCAAATGGATATGCAGTGCTTTCCAATGGTGGTTTCAGAACATTTCACTCTCACCATCAACCATCACCATTCTAGTTCTATTAAAACAATTCACTTTATCCTTCAAGAGACAGAAAAACACCGCATATTAAGTTAGTTCTGTCAACTAATGAAGCAAACACATTTCTGATCAATGTACCTGCTCTTGCATACACCCATATGTCAATACTGATGTCTGCCCTTAGGAAATCCTACACCATCCAGAGACTGGTAGAGAACAAATTCAACCTTTCTCTGAACTTTAAGAGGTCCAGACTATCTGGCCCACACACAGAAAAAAATCCCCAAACCATAAGCAGTGGTGAGAGCAAACAGAGGAAGGAGGAAGATCTGCAGGGAAAAGCATTCCTTCTACAATAATTAAGGCATATGCATCAAAGAATTAACAAAACATTCCAACAGTCCCATACTGTGTTCAGTGTTTTTACCCTAATAAATCAATCTTCCCTAAAACTTGGCACTCCTCCTTTCTCTTCCAAAGCTCCAGCACTGCGTGCCTCACTTAAATGTACACCACACATACAAGAGTACAGTGTGTAAATCATTCAATCAATACCGCACTGATTTTGTTTAGCCATATAGAGTTAAGGCAGCTCAACATTTTTAATAACTGGAAATTTGAAAGCATTATTTATCCTTACTGAAAAAAATAAAAAAATTAAGGCGGCACTTCGACCTGTTGCACAGATATGCCCTGCCAGAACAGTTCTAAAATCATTTGCACCAAGAGTTTATTTCTATTTAGGACAGCTGGGTACATCTCCATAATATAAACTGTGATTGGTACCTAAGGAAACTCTGCATTAGAATGTTTAAGACATACTATTGTCCTTCTATTTAACTAAGTAATCAAATCGGTTTAAAAGATTAGTTTTTAAATTTAAGGATAAGACTTTTGGTTTAAATGGAAAACTTTAAATCTGCCTAAATCCTTCTGTCATAGTGAAATACTCCTTTATGCTGGAAATTAACAGCAAAAATATAGGCCAGACAGAAAAAGCTCATTACATCCTAGGTTTGAGATTCATGCTAAAATTGCCAAAAAACCTCTTTTTAAAAATAATATATTATTTCACTTTTTATGATTTTGTGATGAAGAACACTAATCCCCAATACTAGACTATTTAACAACTAAAATTTATTTTCTCATTGCTTCATTAGTTTCTTCACATCCTAGAAAAGTGCTAAAATTAAAAATTTGCGAATGAAAAAAAACCTAGTAATGATCCAGCTAGCACTGAAAGAACATAATATTTTGGTAGGGAATGGTGTACTGTTCCTAAATGGAAAAACACAACCCCTCAACAGTAATCCGAGGATTTCAAAGGTAAGCAATTCAAAAGAAATCACACTGTCCATGCAAATGATTATGACAAACTAATACATCAAAACAGTGTTTGTTCTGTGGCAGCCTGACAAAATGTCTGTCTTTCTATACATATTTTTGTTGTAGTCTTATGACACAGCAAACTAAGCAGTAGGGTTTTTTTACACTCTCAGGAAATCTTAGACTGAAGTGTCGCTCTGCCGCATTCACTGCGCACTGCTACGCTACGCCGCTGCTCTAATGTAAATTACCAGCGTGGTTCAGGAATTATTTGGTCAAAGATTACTGAAAAAAAAAAAAGTATTTAAGCAGGCAGTATTTTTCCCTTTAATTTAATTGTCTATAACACTGGTTTGGAAATGTTAGACAAAGTAGTTTAGTATCCAAAAGTATTTATTGGCAGAATGCATGTGCCCTTTTCCAGAAAAAGCTCTCATTCACTTAAATTAATCTTGAGGAGACAATATCATGTTCATAGTGTACATAGAATGCATCAGAGGCATTGAAAGAATTTCAGTTACACCTTTTCTCATCATTTTGGGGGGTTTATTTGTTTTTCTTGTATAATTTAGAAACAAACTGAAGGTGAGAACATATTTCTGATTAATTCTTGAAACTACAAGCCACCAGAACATGGATTAGATTAAGGGGGGAAGGGTGTAAGAGATCAAAATAAAACTCCCATTCAATCTACTTTCTGAAAATAACTTAAATGTCCCAAAATTCACTATTTCCTCTCCCATGAAGTAAAAAGCATTTTTTTTTCTTTCCCTCTAGTTCACATATCTGATTTTACAGAGTTGCCCAAACCACAGTACAGGTCATCACAGAACTTACTCTGTTGCATAAACAGCCTCCGTATTTTATACTGGGTACCTAAGAAACATTTTTTCCACTCTAATTATGATTGCTTTGTCTTGCAATCTAGTAAAAAATATATATTCTTAATGGAAATGACAGTCTATTAATAATGCCTGAAAACATGCAGGTTTTCTACATAATTCAAGCTTATATAAAATAATTACCACCTTGGTGGTTTAATCAATAATTTTCCCATTTGCTCTATGTAAATAAGAACTGAATTACAATCAGCTTCAGTGTGAACTCACAGAACATGATATAGGCATTATTTTTGTTAGGTCAAAAATGACATTATTTAAAAATCCTGATTTTAAATATGTTCTTAATACAAAAATAAAATAGTCTTTGACAAAAAGCTTGTACTCTCTTCTTTACTAAGGCAATTACTTCTTAGGCAGGAGTTACTAAACTATCCTACTCCCATCCTCTGAGCCCCAGCCTAGGTTTAGGGGACAGCAAGGGTTCCATTAGTTATGTAGGAGTCAGAAAAACCCCACTTGATTGCCTCCACGGTTCTAGGTAACACACTGTGCTGTGGTGGGAGAAGTGAGACTCTGCCCTTCTCAGATATTTGGTGAGACTGCCAAATAAATAAGTGAGAAAAAGTGAAACACAGGCAACTACCACTTCACAAACTTCAGCTTAACACAATATTCAAGAGGTACTAAAAGATGCTTTTGTAGACAGAAGAGAAGCTCTCCTGCAAACACGGCCAGGATCAGAACTCCTTTAAAAGACAGGGTGGAAAATTACAGAGAATTTGGTGCCTTTTATCCCATGTAAAGAAAATAGCTTAACTGTGAAAAGCTGCAACACAAAATCTGAGCTAAATATCTTTCAAACAGTTCACTGAGATCCAGGCAGCCAGCATACATAAGTCTCCACTGCAGCCAGATGCAATCCCTGCTCTCGTGATGATCCACGTTCAGAGGGAGGCAGAAGAGCCGGCTGCCAAGAACCCTTGGGGACGTCTTCAAGCAGTCACTCCTTCGCTCCTCACAACAGCCCCTGCTGCTTCAGAGCCCCTCGCAGAGTGACAGGAGGCTGACTTGCCTCTCTGGGGAGAGCTCTGCTACTCATCTCTTAATAAAGGATGCCGTGGGACTTTGGGAACTGTGGAGTCCTTTACACTGGTACCACGTACGGCAGCTTTCACCTAGTTCATCCCAGGGAAAGTTGCTGATCTTCTGTTTACCACTAAACTTCACAGAATGGCACTGCGTTAGTTAAGTACTGCTCTGCCTTTAAAGCCCTCCAGGGTACAAAAAGCCCTCTAACTTCTCCCTTAAATTTTTACTTTGAATTAGGAAAGCCACTAATTTATCTATTATCACATTACTTAAAACAACATTCCTCATCAAAAATAGATTTCAAATAATTAATTTTAACTCACTCAAACCACGTAGCCAAACCCTGAGTACTTAAGTAAAGATTTTACTCTCATTTCACACAGGTAGCTTTTAGTTACATTCCTAAACTTTGTTTCTCTTCTCAGTAACCATAAAAAAACTGTTGATTTATAAAACTTCGCATTAAATGTGTGGGTTTTTTTATTTCTCTGAGTAAAGATAATTTATCTTTTCAGATAGCAATATTTCATTTAGATATATCTATTAACATTCTTAATAACAACATAACTGCTGTTATGTTGGAAAACAGTAACTCTACTTACGTTAAATTTACAGTGTGCAAAACTAGCTTACATAGAAATTTATTACAATTCACATGCTCAAGAACTCATTAAAAAGACTAAAAATACTAAATATATAAATAATTTTAAAGATATTTTACATTTTCAAGTAGTTATCTTTAATTAGTTATCTTCTTTCCCTCAAGTCACTCCTTTTTTAAGTGTGTATTTTAAGTATTGAAAAGCACTTCCACTTAAACCCACACCAATTCAAATCAGATGTGTGGACAAACTGAAGGGATCATGAGCTCTTTTCTGCAAAAAAGTAAAATTTTGAACCAACTGTGTAAGTCATGAAGATAAAGCATTTGTATGCAGTGAAATGGTATTTTCATTTTGACAGCTCCAAATATCTGGTTTAAATTTGGCCTTTTTTAAAAAACAAAATGCAACATTTAAAAGCTTACAGAAGTACATTATATTCATTTCATTCCAGAATGGCATCATAGCACATCCTGATGGAGGCTGTCATGGATAGAGAACCATACCATTAAGATTTACCCATGGCAATTTTCTCTTCTAGCTTAGATCCTTATTCATGGGAGCTTCTGCTTTTGCCTCTGGTTTTATTAAGTCAGAATAAATCATCCTTTCAAGCTCTACCTCACCTTTTCTCAAAGTAAGAGTCTCTTCAGAAACAAAACTATGAATTTACTATCCACAGAAAATCAAGAACAACATTATCTTCTATTTCTTTTAATCACATCTCTGCCAAATTAATTTGTCGAAAGCAAAACACTTGGAAACAGCTTTAAAGGTTGATTGCAAACCCGCCCTTCTGAGTATATTAACACACTTTTCCCACATGTCTGGGAGACACTACTTTTTTCCTTTTTTATTGAGATCTTCGAGAATTGAAATTTTTTTTCTCATTCCATAAAAAATGTCTGAGAATGTCAAGTGCGAGAAAAACTCTGCCACTGCCCAATGTTGTCAATGAAACCATCACTCAGCTCAAACATGAGTTGCTCAACTAATTTAGTGCCCCAATACAGTGACTTTCAAGAAAAAGCATTCATATTACTGAAAAAAACCCCTTGGATTTAACGTAAATTGCAACACTAAGGGAATAAAAAAAAAAGGAAAACCTGGATTTGTCTGGGAAAACAGAAGTCAGTCAAACCATCAAGAAAAAATTTAGCAAAATATATATAAAATAAAACCACAAAAACTCAAACTGTTACAGTTTTCTGATTAATTACAAACTATTTTCTTGTGGGAATGGAAAGGTCATTGCTCTCTTCAGGCCATCAGCTATAGCCAATTAGAATAATGAGGTTTATTTTCTATTACTACCAAATTACCATCTGACTTCACAGAATAATTAAGATCTTAAACCACAAAAATATAAAATGAAATCACAGGGGTAAAGGCTGTATGAGTAGAACAACATCTTTATGTCTTCATATCTTCTTTGTGGCATTATATCTTCTACGTATCTCAGTATATCAGCATTCTGAACATTTTCTCTGAATACACATTCAGATAAAATAAAAAGCCAGGTTCATCGTCATCTGTGTAACTTAAGGCATATTTTACCTAAACCACCACCTGAGAAAGAGGTTGTTGCATTCCAGTGATAAACCCATATACAATCATGTAACTCAGCTGGAAACTACACAGTTGAAATTTGATGATTTTGAAGACGAGGTTTTCTTCCAGGATGTGCGCACACAGTTTCACATAAATCATTTGAAAAAAGATAACAGTTTTATACAACTGTAGTAACATGCCTTTGTGCACTATCATCTTAGCTTTTCAGAGCACTCACTGTTGCTGTCATTTAAGCTATGATACTAATTACTCACCTGCTGAAAGGAGCAGGACATAACTTACATTTATCATGGCTGGGAGAACAACATTACAACCTGATCCTGATCTCATTGGAGAAATCTCAGCTCATGGCAGGGGACTGAACTAGAGGACCTTCAAGAGTCTCTTCCAATCCAAAATATTCTATTTTTCTATCAACTTATTTTCTCATCATTCTGAAAGTTAGGCAACAAATATGCAAAGTACTCTCAAAATAAAGTATCTAATCCATACATTGAGTTCATGGTCGTTATAAGGGACAAGTCGAAAGGTCTCTCTGTTTTAAGGCATTCTGCTGGTGGCATAAACCAAAATCTTCAGTTACTTTGCAAAACTATGCTTTCAAGGCTTATCCTGTAGATGTCATAAAAATGAAATAAAAGACAGGGTGACTTTAGTAGTTTGTAATTGCATGTTATTTTGGAATTTTATTTGCATTTTCATTGGATTAAAAAAAAACAAGAACACTCTGTTCTTCAAGTCTAAACTTTTTTTTTTTTTAGAAAATTTGTCATGTTTGTTGCAAAATCATAGAATGGTTTGGGTTGGAAGAAACCTTAAAGATCATCTAGGTCCCAACCACCTGCCAGGGACAGGGACGTCGCTCACTAGATCAGGTTGCTCACGGCCCCATCCAACCTGGCCTTGAACGCTTCCAGGGATGCGGCAACCAGAACTTCTCTGGGCAACCTGTTCCAGTTCTTCACCACCCTCTGAGTAAAAAATTTCTTCCTAACATCAAAACTAAACCTTCTCTCTTTCAGTTTAAAACGTTTTGCCCCTTGTCCTGTCACTACATCCTTTTGTAAGAAGCCCCTCTTCCACCTTTTCACAAGCCCACTTTAGGTATTGGAAAACTGCTAGAAGTGTCCCCAGAGCTTTGTCTTCTCATTTTTGAACAGCCTCAACTCTCAGTCTGTCTTCATAGGAAAGGTGCTCCATCCTTCTGATCATCTTTGTGGCCCTCCTCTGGATCTGCTCTAATAGGTCCACAAATGTGGAAGGCTTCTCTAAATCATCAGAATGTTTTATAGTAGAATGCAACAGAAATTTAACTAGAAAGATCATAATTATTTCTCCTGATAACTCTAGAAACAAACACAGAAAGGGACACACAATAGTGAGGTGTGGTCAGAAATGGTGTCAACTTCACCAGGGCCACACTCAGATAAGCCTTAGATTTTTAACTTTCACAACCATCAACACGCTTTCATCGAACACATCAATTATTCTTTTCTAGAGTATTAAGAGTCAAAAATACATAAATATGCTTTTGAAACTACTTCAAATCTGCATATAGACTACTTACACTAGATAGGAATATACAGTACTGTAGTCTACAATCTTGGCAATTGCGCCACATGAACTTTTCAAATCTATGACTAAAACATAAAAAACCACATAAAAATACTAATAAAAGTGTGATTCCTCAATAGTGTATAATCTTGAGTAACTGAGGTGATCAGTTATGTGTCTACGTGGCATTTCCAGTGAACAAGTATTTATATATTTCAGTAAAATCATAGAGAGTTTATACATCTCTATAGGACCTGCAATAGCCCTTCAACATTCTCTGTGAAATAGCATTTATGAAGTTAAAAGTAAAAGGTTGAGACTACCAGCAGTTAAGTAAACATGCACCTTCTAAGAACGGCCTTCAGTAGCCACAGGGTGGCAGAACTATACTCCAATATAACCTGTACCGCCAGGACAGTGACGGTATTTCAAAGAGTGGGTTATTCCCCCCCTTACAGCATAATTACAATAACATAAAATACTTGCTCTGTGTCCAGTGGGTGCTTTCAATTCCAGGAATCAGAGGAAAAAAAACATGTCTGTACACCCAAGTACAACTACACAGCAGTTCTATAAACATCAAAACACTGCAACAGGTTACTGACCTCCATGTTTCTATTTTGAAAAAATACTGAAGTAATAGAGTAACTGATCACTAAAATCTCTATCAGTTTTACCCACACAGAATCAAAGAATCACAGAATGGATTGGTTTAGAAGGGCCCTCAAAAATCATCTAGTTCCAACCTTCCTCCCATGGGCAGGGTCCACTAGATCAGGTTCCTCAAAGTCCCATCCAACCTGGCCTTGAATACTTACAGGAATGGGGCATCCACAGCTTCTCTGGGCAACCTGTTCCAGTACCTCTTTGCCCTCCAAATAAGGAATTGCTTCCTAGCATCTAACCTAAACCCTGTAAAACCATTCCCCTTGTCCTGTCATTACCTGCCCGTGTAAGACGGTCTTCCTCTTTTTCATAAGGCCCCTTAAGTAGTGTAAGGCCACTGTGAGGCCAGGCTCCAAGCTGTTCTCCAGGTTGAACAATCTCAAGTGTATCAGCCTGTCTCTGTGGGAAAGGTGCTCCAGCCCTTTGACCATCTTTGTGATCCTTCTCTGGACCCTTTCTAACAAGTCACCATTCCTTGTGTTGAGGACCCCAGAACTACATAATTGGCTTATGGACTATTCCTCCACTCTTCAATGTACGAGAACAAAGATATTTGCAAACACCTTGCTGTTAAGAGAAACAGGCATCAAAAGATTTCTGACAGCTTTAAGCAAATTGGGCAGAGCATCATTCATCTTGATGATGAACCACATTTTGATGAGGCCAAGAGGGAGATGATAAGTGGGAAAGAAATAAGAAGAGGAAACAAAAACAATATGGAGGAAGCGGGTAATGCAGACCAGCTACAGTTATTTCTTGTGTTTCCTCTTTTGCAAAGGGGATGGGGAAACAGTGGAATAGTACAAAATACTAAAATGAGATGAGTATCTGGGAAAATATTTGAGAAAGGATGGATTTTTCTACAGTGCAATCACAGGAAGAGAAGCCAGAGGTCATCAGGGAATAATTCTAATTGCTGGACAAGAAGACAAAAGTGCTTAGGAGCGCAGACTGGGAAAGCACACAGAAGACAAAGAACTGAGGGTAGGGAAGATCCTGGGCTAAAATGTGTGCGTGAGACAACCATCAGACATAGAATAACGCAACTTAAAGAATCAATGTCTGTTAAAGCCCATTCCATCTACATTTTAGACTAGAAATCAAGATCACCAAGTTTTGCACCTTTTTTGTAGAGAAACAGCTTTGTTTTCACTTTCTGCTGATTATGATGGATTATAATGAATAATTCCTGACAGTTTATTTGATCTTAGTGCTAATGGTTCCAATCATGCTGCTGTTCCACACAGTTAGTACAGCTCTTCTAGATTTTTTCTTTAGTTTACCTTTGAAAAAGTGTGAAAGGGTTACATGCTTATGAAACTAAGAATGCTAGAAAAGGCAAAAATCTAAGTGCTCCAATACCAAAACTGAAGTTCTCTACAATCAGCTTACTACAAGAAAAGGCACAGGTATTCCTAATTCCATCACTTCTTAAAATGTGAATGCTTGAACTCCCTTAGGGCCCTTTTTCTACACATGAATTGCATCAAAACTTCTAAAAGCCTGGCTAACGCCATTCCAGCATAAACTCTTGTATTACAGGGATGTCTGTATTACTGTTTAGCTGCAAGGTGCTTCAAGTATAAAAGGAATTTCTACATGTTGCTTTTCATAATTGACTTAGAAGTTTAAGTAGGAGTGACAGGACCTGAAGTTAACTAGAGCTCTGAAGTAGATCCATCTAATTTAGACCTTTTCCTTACAACAAACTCAGATCAATTGAAACACTTCTTTACTGAAAAAATATATTTGATTTAAACATTAAAGAAATCTAGATCGAGAGAGAAAATCAAAACTAATTAGATGACCAGAATAAATAAGACTTACAGACAAATTCTGTTTGTGGGTGAGAAGTAGTGGGAGAGAGTGGAGAGGGTTGTCCATCTCCAAGTTCTCTTTACCCTGTTTTACACTGCCTTCTACGGATTAAAAAAAAACACTTATATTTTAGGAAAAATGGTTTCCATCATGTACGTATTTTGTTACTGTAAGACCGTGATTTCTTACATTCACCGCCTGCAATGTTTACAGTCACTGCTACCTCTATAACCTTAACCAGCCTACCTAGACAAATACACAGATAAGCCTGGTCTGGGATAGGCAAAGTGGCACCGAAGATGTCAGATGGATTTTTTGCACCAATAGACAGAAAACTGCAGGAGCTTTGCTACACACACAGGACTGTAAAAACCTTACCTGGACAAAGGAGGAAACCCTTACCATACAACTAGAAGGAAAAATGCTCTCAACTCAAGAGGGATATCAGGGGTCAGATTTCCTTGGGGAACTCTGGTCTTCTTCCTGCTCCCTATGAGTACAACCTGCTAGAGTGTGAGCTTTTGAAGCATTAGGATGGTTGGGAATGGCACAGTTCCTACCAGAGGAAGCTGTGGTTCACATATCTGCTGGGAACACAAAGGAAAACATCAGGACACCTGACCTCTTATGCTAGAAAACAGCTAAATGCCCTGTCCAAGTTGATGGTAGAGTTAGTGGATTCTTTTACTCCAAGGATTTATCCAGAATCTAAATTTCATACTAGAGTATTTTACTGAAACAGGAGATCTCCTTTCTTCTCTTATCCTTTACCCAACACGTGTTCCCTTTCTAACACAGACATTATTCAATGTTCCAGACCAGTTAACTAACAAATGTTCTGCTATTGACCACTGTCATTAAAACCCAGTGTCCATTCAACAAATAAAAATTCCTCTCAGAGCAGAAGGGACATACCAGCTAGTGAGGGGAAGCGACAGGAAATATAGTCTAAAAAAACTCACTGTGAAGATGCATATATTTGTAGTGTGAGTCATAACTTTGACAACATGTCTTAAGAAACTCAGTTTAAGGAAATACTTTTTACTAAAGTAAAATATCACTCTAATTAAGCTCTATCAAATAGGTTAATAGAGAAACATATGAGTTCTTGTTTGGAAACTTCAGATTTGAATGTGATCTATTCTCTGCTTTTCAGAGACAATACAAGAATTCATACTTTAAATCCTTTGGGTACACACAGATGTAAAGACAGACTCAGATCCATTTTTAAGCAAATGTTGCATCAATACTTCTTAGATTATTTAAACAAACAAAAAAAAAACCAAAACAAAACCACCAAAAAACCCACCCAACCAAACAAAACAGAAGCTAAATTTCAAAAGAAAAGTAAAAATTTTTTCTTTTTAAAACAAGTTGCTGTTCAAATTCCCAAGGGCACCTATGAAAGACTGCATAAGGCTACAGTTAGGGGCTTACTTGCAGAAGTGAAGAATTTAAAATTTGTATACTTTTGATTTTTTTCTTTGTTAAATTGACATGTTGTTCTTCCCTTTATTTACATGCAAGCAACTTGCAGCTCATTGAGTCTTTGTTCTGAAGCATCTCTCACTACCCAGGCATTAAACTGGTAAGCTCAGCAAGTCTCTAGGGTTTGTGAATACTGCTCCTAGAATGAAAAATCAGATGATTTGTGGAGACAGACCTACATGCCTAACTGAAGTTTGAATTGAATGCAAATCACTAGAATCCCACCATATTTAAGAAACCTAAACAAT
>VWPU01012738.1:0-85225 GCA_013398955.1 Callaeas wilsoni
AAATTAGATTAATATAATAATATAGTATAAAATAAAATACGTACAACATAATATATATAATATAGTAGAAAATAAATATATCATATCATATTATATAATACAATATATAAAATCTGGGAATTGGAAAGATACCATATGGACCATCAGACTTTACGCCCTGAGACAAAGCAAACAGGTCAATATAGACAAAATCTTAACGTGATTTTTCTGTCACAAGCAGCAGTGAATTCTACAGGAAATCCTGTGCTTTGCTAATAAATCATATTTGTGAAAGGAACCTAAAAATGCCCGTTCTCTACCTGAAAACTTTCTGCTCTTGTCACTCAATAAACAACATTTAAATCAAGGATCAGCAATCCTGACAAAACCAAAGTGCATTTTAAATCAGAACAAAAACTGTAAAAACCCATTCCAAAACCTGCATCTCTGCAGAGCAAGCCTGGAGAAATAAGGGGGGAAAAGACAGGATTTGGTTAATAGTTAATGGAATTTTTTTCCTGTTCTCACATGGGGTATCCCAGTAGCAGCTCCCAGGACTGGAGTGGTTTGATAGGAAGCATCCATCAAGTTAATTACTCAAATTATTGCCTCGCTCCCAGACTGTGCCAGGAGTGCTGGAAGGAGCCCCAGGTGAGGGTGACAAAGCATCACCTTCAGCTGGAGGGCCAAAAAAAAAAAAAAATCAGAATTTTCTTGAAAAACCTGAAGTTGGCTGATGTTTTGGTTTTAAGAGCGTTTCAACGTGTTTTCTACATTTTGTCACAATTTTTGGTGGTGTGTGACAACATGATGGGAGCGGCATCTCCGGGTGTGGGGAACTAAAAGCACAGAGATAAAAATGGTCATGGTTAAGATATTTTCTAAGTCGGTGCAGACACTTAAAATCCTGGTTTTTTCCCCCATTAAGCCCCCGGGATGAGAGAGCTTTGGAACATCTGGAAACCCTTCTGGATTCAGGCAGAAATTGCAGAAAATGTTCGTTAATTAAGGCGTGGTGCAGGCAAAGAGACCCCAGAGCCCCTTCCAGTGCCTAGAGGGGCTCCAGGAGAGCTGGAGAGGGGCTGGGGACAAGGGATGGAGGGACAGGACACAGGGAATATGTTAGGTGGAGAGCACGGAGCATTTCCTCCCTTAAATTCAGAATTCTCTACATTTGCTGCCGTTACAAGATTAAAAAAAACCCCCAACCAACAGGTGGAAAACCACTCCAGCTTCCTGAAATCTTGTACTTACACAAACTACACGCCCTGGCAAATATTTTATGCCATTTAGGAGCTCGGCTGGTGGAAAAAACACAGCTCTCCTCCCTCCAGGGCTATTCCTTGGAGGTGTTATTTTTAAAATCTCTGTTACTACTCACCTAAGACGGCACCCACACACCCAGCTCATGCCACGAGATTATCACATTTGCATACAAGGCTTTCATGTTTCATTTATAGCAGCTGGAGTTCCTGTTCTTTTTTGCCTCCTCGGAGCTCAGCTCCAGCTCATCCTTTCATCTTTTCCCCATCTCGCTCGTGAAGGCGCTCGTGAAGGTCAAAGCAAACCCAATATCCCTTCCACAGCCCCAGCCGAGGGCAGCCTTGGGACAGGATGAGACCAATTTCCCTCGGGAGGATCAAGGGGGAGGTGGCAGTCAGTTCCCCTCCCTGCCTCATTCCCGAGCCCTTCCACGCTGAAATGCCTGCCTTGGAAAAGGACAACACTTGTGCCATAATTTTTCCAGGCTCAAGGGCAAAGCTGAGGTCCCACATGATGAGACCTTCCCTATAAACTCCAGCCTGGCTGTGTGTGCAATAAAACTCCTCCTCTTGACTTGATCTGATTGCTTTTTCCCACAAAAATTGCTTTTTTCCCCCACCCATGGCAATATTTGGGGTGTAAATTCAATATTAAAGATCTTCATGATTTCTTCAGAGAGGGAAGTGTCCTCCCTGCTTATGTTCTCACACTCACAGCTGAGAAAGTTGGAGAGGTGAAGGATCCGAGTATTTAAAATTCCAAAATTTCACTCCAAGTCCTGCTTTCAGTTTGCAGCCTGTGGATACAAAGGTTCATGTGGAAAACAGAAGGGAAGGAGCCCCTTGGGCACTGCCAGGGATCCAGGGGCAGCCACAGCTGCTCTGGGCACCCTGTGCCAGGGCCTCCCACCCTCCCAGGGAACAATTCCTTCCCAATATGCCATCCATCCCTGCCCTCTGGCAGTGGGAAGCCATTCCCTGTGTCCTGTTCCTCCATCCCTTGTCCCCAGCCCCTCTCCAGCTCTCCTGGAGCCCCCTTAGGCAGTAAAAGAGGCTCTGAGGTCTCTTTGCCTGCACCACACCTCAATTAATGAACATTTTCTGCAATTTCTGCCTGAATCCAGAAGGGTTTCCAGATGTTCCAAAGCTCCTTCATCCTGGAGATCATCCCCAGTCACTCCCAGGTTGTGCTGCCCATGCACCCTGATATTAAAGTAGGGTTCACAAAGAATTATCTGAAAATGAAAGGAAATCTATTTCCTTTTCCTCCTAAAATACAACTTAAGGGACCAGAGTTCAGCTGTTTAGCTTGGGCAAGTCTGAGGGAATCCAGGCCTCCTGTATTTTGTGTGCCTTAAAAGTTGTTAATATTGTTAATAACAGGAAAGTTTTGGCCGAGTTCTTTGCACTGTATATTTCTGGGTCAAACCCGTGAGAGTTCAGAAAAACCTTTGTCCTTTCCAGTAAAGCTTTTTTTTTTCCCCAGTTTTCATTCATTTTTAACTTCCGTACGGGATAAATAATTTCTAAGCATTGCAAGGATGTCCATATGGCAAAAGGGAAAAGGTTTGGGTTTTTTTTTTCCTCTTTTTTAAACCAGGTGTTCTCAAGAGAGCATTTGTACAAACTGGTGTTAGACATGGTGCCGTAGGAGGCCTGGGAGAAGGTTGCTATTTGGAAATACACTTTGCATATCAGCAATGAATAAAACATGGCCCTTTGTGTGCACATTATATCATGGAGCATGACTAATCTCGAGATACATTCTGCCTTCCCTAAACTCCAAAAAAAAATTAGCAGATTAGCTGGAGTTGCCATTAATAAAAGATAGATTGTCACCTTAAGACTCGGTTAAAAATGAAATAAAACACAGGGGCTGCTGAAGGCTGTTCCTGTTGGCTGCCCAGCCCGTCAGGATTAATACTTTCTGTAAACTTGAGGCCTTCATTCTACCAGACTTTTATTTTTTTTCCGTTATCATTTACCATTAGCCTTGCTGGTAGGCTAAGAAAAAAGTTGTTCAGACCTTCTTGAAGACATTTAAGAACTCCTTAAATAACGGTCGTGGCTAGCTGGAAAGGATCACTTTTAAAGGGTGTAGGCTTAGATCTTTCTTTTCTGATTGGAAAGTTTAAGGCCAGGTTGGATAGGGCTTTGGATGATCCGGGATAGTGGAAAATGTCCCTGCCCGTGGCAGGGGGTGGAACGAGGTGAGTTTAAGATCCCTCCCAACCCAAACCTGCGGTTCCATGAATGAGACACAGTTTTGCTTCAGCACCTGCAAAGGCTGAATATTTCACTAAAATGAGTTCACAAACCCCCCGAGAAGGGCCAGGAATTTCCATGAATCTCCCTGGCCCTCAGCGTCGAGGGCACGATGGAATGGGCTCGAGGAGCAGCACAAGTCCTGTAGGAGCAACACATGAAAACAGAACTGTCTGCTCTCCCCCGGAAAGGGAGAAACCACCCAGCAGGTACCAGTGCAAACACTGCAGTTTAGTTGCCAAGCAACGCCCTTATCCTCCAAAATTCCTGTTCAAGTAGCAATAAAATCACTTGTTCAAAGGGACTGGAAAACAAAAACAAGTTGTGGCTCTGCCACCCTGATTTACTCAGCAAAGTGCAGGAGAAGCAGAATCTCAGCCCCATCCAAGGTTTATCTGAACGCAAACAGAAATCGCATTATGAAATTCGAGATGCCAAATAGACATTTCCTCATCACACAAGCAAGGAAGTGCAGGGCTGTGAGGATCAATGCTCCAAAACCCGCGTTGGAAAGGGGAAACGTTCCCACACCAGCACCCAGTGGGACCCAGCTCCTCTCCAGCAGACCAGGCCATCTTGAGGAGCTTCAAAATATGATTTTGCTCCTGAGTGTGGGGCAGGAACTGCAGGAAATATTGGCAGTAGTGATCAAAGCTGACCGATTACAGTCAAACATCTACAGAGGTGTTTCTGATCCCAGAATGGGAAGGGGCCTTAAATCCCATCCAGGGCCAGCCCTGCCATGGCAGGGACACCTTCCACTGTCCCAGGGGGCTCCAAGCCCCAATGTCCAACCTGGCCTTGGGCACTGCCCGGGATCCAGGGGCAGCCACAGCTTCTCTGGGCACCCTGTGCCAGGGCCTCCCACCATCCCAGCCAGGAATTCCTTCCCAATATCCCGCCCATCCCTGCCCTTTGTCACTGTGGGGCCATTCCCCCCTGTCCTGTCCCTCCAGCCCTTGTAAATTGTCCCTCTCCATCTTCTCAGCTCTCCCAGGCACTGGAAGGCCAGAGGCTTCTCTTTTCCAGCCTTGGAGCACCCTGGGGTAGTGGAAAGTGTCCCTGCCCACAGCAGAGGGTGGAATGGGATGGTTTTTAATGTCCCTTCCAACCCAAAGAACTCCATGCGAGAATCCCAAGTAATTAATCCTCTTCAATATTTTAATGAGCATTTTTTCCATGGGAAAAATAGAGTTGTTGCTATTTCTGTGTGGGCCTATGACCCTCCCAACTCATCCTTGTGTGATGGCAACAGGAATTTACATATGGAAACTACATTTGGCATTAACCTGCATTTGCTTGATGGCAGAAGTCCTCTCTCATGCTCCTCACCACCATCTGCTGAGAGCCAAACAGGGATCATCAAGGATTTCAAAAATCCCAAATGTCTCCACCACAACGTTTGAAACCATATGGCACAATTGGATTTCTCATCAGCTCCTTGCTCCACGTGTCTCCAGGCTGACAATTATCCTTGGAAAACATAGAGCAAAACATATGTTAGACAAAGAAATAGGACAGACTAATAATATTAGTAATAATAATAATAATAATAATATCTTCCCACATTATACACTTTTCAAGGAAACCATGAAGAAAACAGACCAAGAATTTTGCCAGACAACACAAATCAGGAGAATAAAATCCCCTCAATAGCTTCATGGGATGTCAGCAGAACGTTCCTGGTTATTCTGTTTATTTGTTCTGATTGGTGCAGATTCAGGACTTTAAAATAAAGACTTAACAATAAAGGTTTGGATGCAACCTTTCCATAGCAAAAATAAGATTTTGAGGAAATAAACAAATCTTTATCCAATGGTACGTTAAGGACAAACAAACAACAGAACCTAATAAAACCAAATAATGTAAAAGTCAATGGAAATTCGGTGCCTGATTGAAAAATCTCCTTTTTTTCATTTATAAAAAAGGTCAGTTAATATTTCCCAGCATTTCACAAACACGTGAAGGGCTGAAAACAGAGAAAAGGGAATCACATTTCAAACTTGGAGGGGTTTCCAGGGGCACCCGAGAAAAATAACAAGAATTCTGCTTCTATTTTCACAATTTGCACCTCTCTGTGGTATCGATTTCATAAGTGAACTGTGCTCACACAGCAGTTATTTAAATCCTGGGATAGGGATAACAAAACACACACAGCAGTTACTCAGATCCTGGGATAGGGATTAAAAAGGCCCAAAGTGACAGGTTTAAAAAACCCAGAACAATCAACACCCCAACTTATCAAAGCACTGAAATTCTCCAAGCCGTCACTCAAAATTTAAAAGCAGATTAAAGAAATTCTTAAATTAAATCTCTCTTCATTTGGGATAAAATTCCTCCATCTACTCAAGCAGTTTGGAGCCTTTTAGGCCCAGATCCACATTTGGCCTGGATTTTAGCCAGAGAAGGATCCATCGAAATTCCCCAGGAAAACAAAGAACTCCACGACTGCTCCTTTTGCTGTCCGGATCCTTCATTCTTCATGATCTAATCAAATGTTTATCCTGACATCACCCGGTAAAACTGAACTTAAGCAAGGCCTAAACCAATTTAAATGTCAATTCCTTTGATTTAGCAGAGGGAGCAGAAGCATGAGAAAGCAGAATTAACCACATCCCCTCCACCTCAGAACCACGTTTAAAGCTAAAAATACAATTTTATTTTTGTGCCTAAGAGCTGAGACAAAGCTCAGGTCTTTCCTGCCATCCAAAGGAGGTCCAATCCTTCCTGGGGATCCCATCTGGATATTTGGATTATTTGCTGACCTACCTGAAGCATCAGCTCTGTAGAAAAGGGATTTTTGCAAAGGGATTTTTGGTTGCCATAGCTCAGCAAAGGCAATAGAATGTAATAAAATAAAAAGGAATTCACAGGTAAAATAAGGAAAAAACCAATATAGGTTTAGGAAATGAGTGGGGGAAAAATGTTAATCTGCATCCAGTGCTCTCGTGAGGTTAAATCATAAACCACAGGCTTTGGGTAGATTAACACTGCTCTTAAAATTGTTTAATTTATTCTGAAAACGAAGGAAAAATGCCTGAAAAACATTTAAAAAAAACCCCAATCGAAGAGTTTTTGGGCTACAAGTTCCCTACGACACTGTTTTCCCATCAAACTCTTCGTGGAGTTGGATGTCTCTCCAAAAACCCCAACATATGCTGCAGTTAAGCGTTATTAATTATTTTTGTTATTAATTATCTGGGGTCTGTGTCTGCTCCCAGTGGTCCAGGTGAGATTTATCCATAGGTTCCATCAGGAAGGATTGGAATGGACATTGAAGGTTAGGAACAGGGAGAGGAGGGACACGAAGAAAAGTAACAACGGAAATATCAGGCAAGAGGAATCAGACACTGGGATTTATTAACGCTTCTCCAGCACCTGCAGCTCAACCTCCACCTGTCCACGGAATTCCCAATCCCATAAGGAACCCAAGGAACCTGCCCAGCCCCACCCAGCTCCACTCAGTGCAAACACCTGACCAAACCCAGGGATTTACAGGAATAAATCTTCTAAAGGATTCAGAATATCCAGCATTTTCCGTGCCCAACAGGAGGGGAAAAAAAAGCAAGAGTTTTCCTTCTCCCTCAGGTGTTTCCTGGCACAAACCATCTTCAAGTCATAAAATATTCCCAAGGCAAAGAGAGGAACAAAACCTGGGTCTTCAAGAATCAAGGCAAGTGTGAAAGCTCATTCCAGAAGTTATTTTATACCTGGACTCACAAATAAAACACACAATTATTGGAATATCCCAGCTCGACCCCAGCACATTACTGGGACATGGGAACAAGTTGTGAGCTTTGGATGAAAATGATATAAGAAATAATAAAATTCAGATAAAATAACCAATAATTCATCCACGACCAACATTTAAAAATACCAACAGGAGCAATTTTAGCACTTCGCTGACCTAAATCACTTTGGGGAAAGTTCAGGGCGTGAAAAGAAAATGAAGCTTTACAACCTCACTCCTATTTCTGGTTTCATTCCGTGTTTTCATTCCAGGGTTGAATTCGAGTTGAAACCTGTGGTTATATTTAGAGGTCCTTTTCCAGGGATGTGGGGAATGTTCATTCCTAGGGAAAAGGAAAGGTGGATGGAGCCAGGAGGCACCGAGTGGCGTTTTTGGGAGCTGGGCAGAAAGCAAGTGAGGAAAAAAAGTGATCTGTGAGGCAGAAGTGCCACCTTGTGATTGAACTCCGCAGTTCAGGAGGGGCTGGGGACATCGTATTTGGATTATAATTCTCTCTTCCCTCCCAAAACATCTTCAGCCTCTGGATTAAAAAGGCCTGAAGGAAATCAGCTGAAAATCCACCAACTTTCACGAGTGGGTAGCACAAGCTCCCAAATCAAACAGAAAACCCATACATATTTCTGGCCCTCAAGATTCCCGTGTTTAATCCAGCTCCTAAATGAGAATTAAATTTCCTACTTCACTGTCCTATCATTCATCAAATAACCATTACTTATCAGATATAAAAAATTACATCTTCAGAAAATTACTTTCCTTGAAACATTTCTGGGATTAGCCACAAATATCACATGGGAAGGAATATTCCACTTCCAAGTAAGAGCATTAAGAGGATGCTGATGGGGTCAAATATAGAATTACATATTATTTTCCTTGCACATTATTACTCCCTAATCACAGATTATGAGAGATTTTACCAAAAGTTTAGGAAAGTTCTATTTCTGTATTGGACATTTCCTTTTCCCATGCAGGCCATGAAATCCCCAAAATGCATTAAATTAAATCCTGATGAATTTCTCATATAAACAACATTTTTACTGAATATTTACAGGAAAATATTCTCACCACATCTGGATTTCCTATTTTTTGTACACACATCAAGTCAGCCATTCCCGTTGCCCAGTTTCAACTACCTGGATGTGATCAATCCATACAAAAATAATCACAATATGGCAAGAGAAAGGAATTAAGTTAAATAGTAAAACAATGTGAAAGAAAAATTATTAAAAATTATGTTTCTATTTAATGCAACTTTTCCTACCCATCCAAGAAATATTCACCTGTTAAGATTTTTATAATAAGATAATAGAAGAGTAAATTTAGGGTAATAAGAGAACACTTAGCATGAAAAAATAAGTGTATCAAGAGGGCACCATGCAACAAAGGAGAAGTAAAAAAAAAAGGGATTAAAAATACAAGGTAACTTTACTGAAAGTTGAATTATTTTAATAAATTTGGTCTTTCAAGCAACCTGGACATTCAAACTGGTTGGTGAGTGCAGGACTGGGTTTGATTTATCTCAGTAAAAAAAGATATTTTTGGTGAAAACTCTCCGTAAGCAGATTTGGAGCCATAAAACCTTGACCAATGTTTCAGTGAAGAAATTTTCCCTAATATCCAACCTCAGCCTCCCCTGGTGCAACTTGAGGCTCTTTCCTCTCATCCTGTCCCTTGTTGCTGGGAAAAAAAAGATCCAAACAGACTCAGAAGTGAATCCAAAGTCAACTTTTCCCAAAGGAGCAGCCGAGGAACAAAGAGCGCCATGACCTCAGAGGTGCAGAGTTAGTGGCAAATCACGTGGATGCTCCTGTCAGCCTTTAAATAGGAAAATATTGAAGGTTATTTCTATCAAATAAAGTCATTGCTAATTTGATCCATCAGCTCCATGGAATCCAAATTACAGACCTGTCCCAGCCCAGGAAAATTCACGTAATGCAATTATCCTTTTAGACTATATAAAGCCTCCCATCACCATGGCATCCAGATTTATCCTTTCAGGTACTTAAATAGACACCTTCACCTCAGATGTGCACCAGAAAGAAACTTCTGCACTTGACTTTTTATTCTTTCAAAGCTGCTCCATGGAAATATTTATGACAATCTCACGTGTGGTTGTGTAGGTCTCATTAATTTTTAAAGGATTAAAAAAAAAAATTAACAAACCCCAGAGGAATTTCACTTGCTTTTGAGGACTTTTAAACAGAAGAAGCAGGAATTGCAAATTCCAAATTTACATCAAAACTCTTTCCACTTGGGCCAGGGAAGCAGCAATGCAGCGAAACCCCTTTTACATCCAGGATTAACTGGACAGAGGGCAGGGATAGATGGGATATTGGGAATATCTGGAACATTGGGAAGAAATTCCTCCCTGGGAGGGTGGGAGGCCCTGGCACAGGGTGCCCAGAGCAGCTGTGGCTGCCCCAGGATCCCTGGCAGTGCCCAAGGTCAGGCTGGACAGGGCTTGGAGCAGCCTGGGACAGTGGGAGGTGTCCCTGCCCATGGGGGATGAGCTTTAAGGTCCTTCCCACCCCAAAGTATTCCAGGATTGTATGATTTGTTTTTGCAGCACAACTGGGTGATGAGCAGATATTGTACAGAGAATGAGCTGAAGCAGAGAGGGACGAAGGTCAAAAGTCCCCATAGATTTTAGGTGCCAGGTGGAAACACAAACCCTCTGGAATGTCTGAACTTTACAGAACCCAACAATTTTCTTACTGACCTGAGCTGTGGCCATGCCTGGGCCCTGCTTGGATCAATGGTTCTGTTTAAGGAAATTAACAATAAGATACAGAAATCTCCAATTTTTAGCTTTTAAGTCCTACTGGGGCAAGACTTTCTTCTGCTCATTTGCTTCATCTATGACTCCTGTGCTGCCTGACCCATCCCAACCTTCTCCCTTTCCCAGATGCACCATCAAATTCCTTTCCCACTGATTGGAGCTCCACAGGCTCAGAAGTCTCCTGATCTCCCCATTTGGGTTCTGCTCCAATTTTCCTTATCAGAGCGGCCAGGACCTGTCCTACCCCCCCCTCCCTTCCCCTCAGCCCCCTCCTGCAGGCAGAGTGGGTTTTTATTCCCCCCCAAACTCAACCTGGACTTTTTCTAAGGTGGACGCTTTGGGAAGACAGCAGGGACTTTGAAACAGGCACAAAAGGAATGCAAAGAGCTGCTTCTTAATAAAAATATAAAAATTAACTCCTTTTCCCTTTTCTCAGAAGCATGAGAACGGAAGAGGGGTGGATATGGCTGATTTTTTTAGTTTAACGGGCAAAACAATTTATTTTCTCAACTGACACCCTCAGAAGTTTTCCAAAGGGATTCCAGCCAAATCCAGCCAGCCACTTCTTGCTCATGAGATTCAATTTTTGCACATCCACAACTCAACTATATCCCAATAATTTAGAAACGTGATGACATTTGACAGAGCTGCTCCAAACCCACCCAGCTGGCAGACTCCCAGACCCAGCATCCCGCATCCCACTCCAAAGGGATTAGCCCAGCGCTGCCTTTATGCATCAAACATGCGAGACTGATGGAGGGATGACAAGGATGACAGAGGTTTGGCACTGAATTACCCTTTGGCTTCTGGCAGGGCGGATGGCCGAGCAGCAGGAAGAGTTTCCCAGCTCCAGCAGGATTTCAGGGTTATTAAAATTGTGCTTTACCAGCAAGAGGGAAAATCCTGAAAGATGGAAACAACACACAGCGATGTGATATAAAATATGTGAAACATAAAGTAACCCAGATGGTGAACATAATTCTTGTTATTCCTTATTCCTGATGATTGGGTGACATCTGACAACTGGATGCTTTTTTTTTTTTGGCTACAGAGCATCATTTAGCGAAGCTTCCTTCGACACCCTCCGAGTGAAACTGCCTTTGAAGGGAGAAACACGAAGCTGCAGCTCCAGCTGAACTCCGTGGCTCTCACGGGCTCTCATACCTGTGCCAATTAGCAATTTAAATGCTCGCCAATTGATGGCTGAAAATGTCCCGAGCCAACATCAGACAAAGGGTTTGAGATGGACTGCGGGGCTCGGGGTTCTCTTCCTCCTGCAGGAATGGAGTTGAAACCAAGCCCATGAGTGCAGGTCACAGGTTCCCTCCTCACTTCTGTCCCCAGGTGCTGATGGCTGTGTCCCCTCCAGGAATCCGGGCTCTTCTCTCGCCTCCATCTGGAAGTTCATCATTTCCATAACGTCTGACAGCCAGGAGTGAAACTGCTCCGTTCCAGAGCGTTGCAGGTGCTGCTGGATATTGGTGTGCAAAGACAGAGAAACACACGGGGATTTTCCTTTAAAGGCGGCAAAAAAACCCAGCGGTGGTTCAAATTTCACATTTTCACTCCTGCCACAGGCACAGCTCCACGGCAGGGTCATGTTCTCCCAAAAAAACCCATGGAGAAGACCTCCAAGATCAAGTCCAAGTGGTAACCCAGCACTGCTAAACTGTATCTCAAAGTGCCACAAGTTTTTGAACATTTCCAGGGATGGGGACTCCACCACTGCCCTGAGCACCCTGTCCAAATGCCTGACCACCCTTTGAGTGCAGAAATTTTCCCTGATATCCAATCTAAATCTCCCCTGGCACAATTTCCTCTCATCCAGTCACATTTACGTGGGAGAAGGGATCAGCCTCCACCTGGCTACAGCTTCCTTTTGGGAACTGTAGAGAGCAAATATCAGTAGAAATACATTGAAAACTATGACACAGCCTTCTATGGCCAAGGAGGTGTTGTTTGAGCTCCAAAATCAGTTAAATATTTATAAATACAGAAATCTGGGCTCTGTTGTCAGCACCATGCTCTAAATGATGCCAACAGTTTAACCATCTTTTATGAGAATTTTTAAAAAATGCATAGCAAAACAAAATTCCAGCTCAGGTATATGGGCACTTCTGTTCAGGGATTCAGGACAATAATAAAGATATATTTTGATATTTTAAAATAAAGTCATAGAATGGCCTGGAATTGGAAGAGATCTTAAGGGTGATCTAACTCCAACCCATTCCATGGGCAGGGACAACTTCCACTAGACCAGGGTGCTCCAAGCTCCATCCAGAGCCTGGCCTTGGGCACTTCCAGGGATGGAAAATATAACGTTTTAATTCAACAAAGACATCCTGAAACCCAAAAAGTGCAGGAGTTGTCCATTTGAGTGCTAAAAATGATACAGTTAATAGGACACAGACAAACATATTAATCCTTACCTTATCCCACTCATCCACAATCATTTTCCTTAATCTCTGCTCTAAAACAGACCAGGTTTTAATGCAGCTGTTCAGGTGCTGCTGCTAACAACAATACCCATCAAAAACATTTCCATGTGCTATTCAGAGCTAAAGAGTTTTGGGTCAGAAACTGCTGAGGAAGAAGACAACAGTTGTCCCAAAGATCCCAGTGATCCAACTGGAAATGAGATTCCCAAAAAAGCAAGAGGTGGCAGTTTGCACTTGCTGATAAGAGTGGAGCACGTGGCTGTAAAAACTCTGCAGTGCAAAACTCACATAATAACAAGAGGTTTTTGGCAGAGGATGAGAAGCCTCTTCCCCCATCCTGCAGAAAAATTTAATAATCAAAACATTCCCAAAAATAGCCTCTTGTGAGTTGTGCCTGGTCTGGATTTCGGAGTGCAGCTGCAGCGCCGTGAGGTTGAATTTTGAACTGAAAAGTAACAAAAAACTTGACAAATACAGGCAATTTTTATTTTTATACCTGTGCAGGTTTAGGCCACTTCAGAACTCCATGGTTGAAAGGAACAAACGAGCAGCCCACAAGGAATGAGCTGCTAATTTAGAATGGATCAATGGGATGCAGACAGCCCCAGAACCACAGCTCCTCTCAAGCTGGCCTTAAGAATAGATCAGTAACTCTTCTTAACCATCACTATTTATTTGCAAAGCTTGCTGGAGTGTAAAATGGATAAAGCTGAAGCTCCCATAAAACTTGCGAGTTGAAGAAAGGAAGAATCAGGAAAATAATTGGCTATAAATATGCCATATGGATTTTTTCCTCTTTTTTGGAGGATTTTTATGGTCTTGGATGAGCTCTCGACGTATAAAATTGAGAAATATTCCCCTCACACTTACTTGAGGGGGAAAAAAAAAAACAACCCAAAAATTGTTCAAGGAGTAAATAGAAGCAATCCCCAAAAGCCATAAGAGCAGAAGGATTGCTTAACAACCTCCATGGATTTTAGATCTTTCCACATCACTTTGCCAGGCAGCCCAATTCCCAGCACTGCAGCAGTGCTGATATTTCAGGATGCATCTCTCCAGTGGACACAGTGGTTTAGAGCAAACCTGGGGGCAGCTGGAGGCAGAAGAGGTTTGGATGCCCAGGTTTGCTGGGCAGGGGAGGCACAGCTGAAGGAATCTCTGCTCCTCACCTGCTGCACCACAAAGGGAATTTAAACACATTTAAAAACCCTCATTCCAAAGAAATCTCATTTTTCATCAGATCTAACCCTGCTGATTTAAGTGATCTGGGTGTTTAAAGCTAGGGAATCCTCCAGCCACCAATCAAGCCTGTGGAAAGGTGAAGGATTTCCATGCAGGATCTGTCCCAAACCCTCTGTCAGCAGCACAGCTGGAGACCCCAGGGAAGCAGTGCTGATGGGTTTGGGAATGCCATCATAAAGAAATTCCCAAAATCTTCCAGCTTTATGCAATGTCCAATAAGGAAACGCATCATAAACCCAGCATTTCATTAACCATGCTTAATTAGCAGATTAATCTATAGCTGTTTAGTCCAATTAGATCATTGGCTGAGTGTTCAGAAAGAGAAAAAAAAGTGAAATTTCTGCAAGTCAAAGAGTAAAGGAAAAAATATTTGCAGGATTTCCAGCCCCTCAAAAGATGCTAAAGATCTCTGATTTTCACTTTTTAAGGAATCCAATCCAAGATCCACAACCTTGGGAGAGATGATTGCTCCAGGTTTTCACTGAGGTTCCTGAAACATTCCCCTCAAAAATAAACCAAGATGGGGGACACGATAAAGCTGGGATATTTGGAATTCCATCGTTTGAATGCAGCAGTTACCTCTTCAGCAGGTCCAATATTGAACCCCAACATTAAATAAATAGTAGGGAAAATCCCTTCCAATCTTATCCCCATCTCCAGCAGTTTCATGGCAGCACTGGGGAAACTGGTGGAGATCTAAACACTGGAGAATCATGGAATTGCAGAATAGTTTGGGTTGGAAGGGATCTTAAAGCTCATCTCATTCCAACTGCTCAACATTTCCCTGTCGATCCATAAAAATCTCTGCAACAGTGGCCAGGAAAAGGGCTGGAATATCAGTGTTTCCACTAAAAAGAGGGAAAATAGAAATAAAAATCAGCAACAGCTAAAAAAAATGTGTCCGATTATTTAATTCCATAGAGGTTTTTCCCCTTTTTTTGTGGTAAGTTAAATATTTTCACCCTCTAAAGCTGCAGTTCCCTTTATTCTGACATGAGGGGTTTTTTTTCCCTGCTTTTCCTACTTTGATTGTCTTTTTTGGCTCAGAAAATTAAATTTCATGAAGTTGGTCCTTATAGATTGAATGCTTTGTGCTAAACAAATGGTTCGAGTATTTGCTGGTGCTTTCAATAAATTAGAATTTGATGCTCAAGCCAATATTGAGCTGACACAAATTAGATTTACCAAGCAAATTTTTCCCCCAAATATCATCTTATCGAACAAGGGCTGTATTTTGCACCTGTCAGAAAATGTTTATTGCTTTATTTCATTAGCAGGGCCTGTCAAGCTTTAATTTTAAATTGCCTGGCAGAACAGAAAAGACATTTTGCTAAGAGAGAACTCACTTTTCACAGGAAGAAACATCAGTCATTATGGAATGAAGCACCACTGGGTCTTCAGGGTCATTTTATTTTATTTTTTAACCACTTGGGCTACAATTTTTCCCAATTAAAGTGGTTAAAATCCAAGTGGAGGCAAATTTGTGTAACAGAACTTGTCAAGTCTGAAACATAATAATAAAAATAATTCTCACCCATTTTAAACCAAATGGATTTTGCAGTTCTTGCTCTGTTGCAAATACTATTTTCCTTCAGAACTTGGGGGTTTGCTGACATAAAGGAAAGTTCGAAACAAACATGAAAACTAATTTGTAGATGCTGCTGCTAGAGGAGATTATTTCTTTTAATGGACAAACTAACACCCTTTAAAAAACCCATTAAAAATAGCAGATTTTTCTCAACATATCTGCACAACTGATCACGTCCAAGAGGGAATACCAGCTTTTCCCAGTGCTCAGGAGCTTTGCTTTTGGGAAGGACACTCAAATTTCAGGCTCCTGCTGCCTGAAATCCACTTTTTCCATAATTTTTGACATCTTTTGCAAAGACCACAGCAAAGGGACTGCTCTGGGGAGCATCCCACCAGGTCAGGAGCCTCCTGGGAGCTTTGCCATCTTTAGGGGACCAAAGGCCACCACAAAACCTACACAGCCTCTGACCAGAGCCTAAAGCACCTTTGGAACACCCTAAGGGGCTGAAAACCCGGGTTCATTTATAGCATTTTTGGTCAAAAGCCCCAAGTCTCCCCTAGAAGGGAAACACAGCTCTCCAGAACACACTGGAGAGATTGACTGAATTACTCCAGGAATCTACACTGGCCAAAAACGCAGCTCCTCTCCGCATACAAAAATAGAAAAATTCGGGTTTTAGCAATAAAAATACCTTAAATTATCTGTGTATTTTAGACCTCATTCCCATGAATTGTTGATGGACAATCACCAAAAAGCAGTCCTTTCCTCCACAAAGGTTACACTTGATGAAAACACCACCAAAAGCCCTCGTTAACTCCTGAGGTTTTGATTTCACCCGCAGCACCACACCAAGCAAGTTCTACTTTTTGCTGCTAATTTTAATTACTGCCTGTTTGCATTTCTCTAAAGCCCAGCCAGATCTGCCTCAGACGCGGCATTCTCCAGGTTGTCATTCATTTCCTGCTCCTAAAGCTAATTGGCAGCACTTTTGGAAGAGAAATGCTCCTCAGAAACACCCTTTAGATATTTGTTCTTCAGAGCACATCACCAGCTTTATACTCATCAAGAACCAGAGATTTGGGTATAAATTAAATGAAATTGCAGCCCTAAAAAGCTGCTTAGACCACACAGAGCTCACACGAAAAACCAAAACATATCATGTTTTTCCTGTGTTTCCCAGCCTTGAAAACTTAAAATCTGGTTAAAATTTTTAAGGGAGAGGGGGAAAGGATAAAAACAGACTCCTCAAGCTGAGGAAATATGGCCAGATTCCTCCTCCAAAATATTTCACTTCCTTATTATTTCTCTTAAAATTCATACACATACAAAGACCAACAGCCAAAACTAGGACCCCTCAGCCCTACTGCATTATTATGCAAATTTTAAAATGTAAAATTTATTATGTAAATAGTATGTAAATAGTATGTCTTTTGGATCCTGCACGCCCCAATGTGCAAAAACATGTTCTTGAAATGCACATTGCTGTTACTCACTAACGTTTGGAAAATTTAATCAACCACCCAGAAAACAGTGGTGTTCATGTTTTAATAATTAAGGCAAATAATTCCTTTCTACTCCTAAAGCCTTAAGGATCCCCAGCTTCCAGGCTGTGCCGCACAAGCCTTGCTGCTGTTCACGTATTTTTATTTATTACTAAACCAAAATTTTCATATGATCCCCTGCATGCCGGGAGAGAGAGCAGGGAATGAAAGGACATTTACAAGGAGCACAAGCATTTTATCACTTTTCTGACCCGGTTTTTATATTAAATTCTAATGCTGGGCCTGCCCTGCCAGGTGGGGAAGGAGCATTTTGCTGTCAGCGCTCCGGCGCTGGAGGCGATAAGAGAAGCGTGGTGTTTAATCGGGATCTGATCCCCGCCCCTCTCTCGGCAGTGCCCAGCCTGATAAGGACTGATAGGAAAACAAGGTTTCAGCAGGATCTCTTGGCTATTGCCGGCGTTTGCTCCCTGCCATCACATTCCCATCAAATTCCCCGTTAGCGCCGTCAAGCCGCGACTCCCCGAGGCAGGAGCCGTCACCTCCTCACCGCGTGCCACCATTTATTCCAAGACCCGTGACATGGATCTAATTTTACCTGCAGGAACAACATCCTCCTAAATTTGTCAGTTTATTGTGGATTCACCCGTGGCCAAGAGGCCGATGAGGGAGTGGGGAGCCAACAGGCGAAGCAAAGGTGTTTCCCTCCAGAGGGAGCAGAAGATTCGCTGCCAGCCCCTTCCAACGCTCCTCGGTCCTCTGCGGAGGGGAGATTGCTTAATTTAATGTTCAAACAAATGATCTCGTTGGAAAGGGCTCCCTGCACTGGGATAAGGCTTTCCCAGAAATTCAATTCCCTAATTTCATCAGGTGCCGCCTCAGCCACCACGGTTTTCAGGGACGGATTTGGAGGGCACCTCGTTTGAGGGCAATTTGAGAGAACCAGATCTGACACGGTGTCAATCTCTTGCCAGGCTGAGTGGCATCTCCCAGGAAAACAATTGAATTTAGGGATGCAGCCTGCTTGTTTTAATCTCATCTCTCTCACCAGGCTAAAGTACTCTTTTACATAAGCAGCAAATATATTCAATATTTGATGAAGTGCGACTGGAAATTTGTCCTTCCCCAAGGAAAATAACTCCAGGCTTTTAAAAAGTGAGGACTGGAAGCTCAACCGCTCTCCCCAAATGAAAGGTCATACCAGGCACTGCTACCCTAAATTTGATTTATCTCCTTGATTTTATAAAAACCCTTAACTTCACAAAACATTTTGGGGTAGGACACAGAGATTTGAACAGAGACATCTCAGAATTTCAGGTGTTTCAGGTGCTTCCCACAGGAAGGATGGTCTGTGCCACGTTCTCTCCAGATGAGCTGGGAGGGGGAGCAGGAGGACTTTGTAAATTGTGCAGTCAACACTTCAGGACACTTTCGGAGTAGAAATTAACTCTTAAAATAGGTTGATATATTAAAAAAATAATACATCTTTATGCTGCTGCTAGGATTGACTGAAAGAATAAAGACGCCCATGATTATATATATATATATATATAAAAATGTGGCTAATCCAGGCCTATGGGAAGGATATCTAGGAACACCTGATTTCCAAATTTCCTGATGTCCAAACAGCTTAAGAATATTTATATAACCTTGTAATCATTGCACAGCTGAATGTCTTGTGCTGTAGTAAAACACCCACTTGAATTCATTCATTAACTTTACAGAAGGTGCAAAAATAGTAAATAAATTTCCTTTTTCTAGGCTGGGCTGTTATATAAGGAATACAGGCTGACTTGACTAAAATGAGTTATACATCTATCAGGAAATGACTGTCTGTACCAGGAAGCCCTTGGATTTTGTTCTCTGTAAAGACCATGGTCTGAGCAGCCTGTGATGTTAAATGTTCAGACAGACTGATGGGACAGTTTGTGGCTCATCATTTCCATGTCAAGGGACGTGTTCGAGTGCAGGTATGGAGACAAGTGACACTTGGAACTCCCAGCAGAGAGGCCACGCAATGTCCTTGAAGAGTCTGACGAGAAATTCAAGTTGTCACCAGTTTAGCATCTCTAGGAGTTTCTGGTTTGAACCTCAAATGTCCCCATGGCACCTACAAAATTCCTGGAGAAGTTGGGATCGTCTCTAGAAAAAAATTGAAACCTTCCCTTGCAGAAGGTGCGTTTGGGTAGTTCCAAGAGGCTGAGGGTGGCACTGAGGAGGGTTCCAAGGTGTTTTTCAGGTGTTGGACACCTGGACACTGGTACAAGTACGTGGAGGTGAAAGGCAAAAAAACAGTGAAAAGCAATCCCCGCTTACATTTTTCCACAGAGCAGCTTTGAGCTGAGTTTGGAAAGTTGGTAAAAGTAATTTTTTACTTGCTTTTCTTTCCCTTTTTAAGTAGCAAGGAGGCCAGGCCCATTTAAATTCTGCTTCTGGCTTGCAGCGTGTCTGAACACAGAGAGGTCATGGCTTGATGCTGCTACTTTGATGATGGAAGAGAATTTTATATTTCACTCCTCCAAGTTTTCCTCCATCTTCTGGCTCTGCAAGTCGATTAGTTTATATTTCTAAGTGCACAAACACATGATTAGCATCGTTTTCTGTTCTCAGAGGCATCTGATGTGCCAAAAATAAAGAATATCATACAAAGTTCAGTGCCCAGGAACCTGCCTGACAAAACCTGGAGTCACATGGAGGGGTCACAGGAGCAAGGAGTGGCTGGAGAAGTTGGTGAAAGGTCCTTGTCCACTTCTTCCACCTCCTTGGAAGGGAAGTTTTCCAGCCTCTGGGGAGTTCTGCAGCAGAAGGTTTAACTGCAGCCAAGCATTTAATTCAAGGTTGGGTTTCAGGCCCTCTGATACAGACTGGTTCATCTTACAAGGAGTTGTGTTACCAGCCTGAAAAGGTAGAGAGACAACTTCTTAAACCTTCAGCTTCTTCCCTCCTGCTTCAGACCCTGCTTATTGTTAATATTTACCCATCATATTTAGGAACTGTGACTCAGCCTTCCCAGAATGCAGCAGTGTCTCTGAGGCTGCTCGAGGGCGACGTGTTTTGTATCTCAAACCCAAATATCTTCACAGAAACAGGTGGATTGTATTCAAAAAGGACCCCGATCTTTTATTCCATCAGCCTAACCCAGCACTGAGGGTGCAGAACGACACCAAAGCCTTCCCCGGGAACACACATGCCATCCACCACTCCATCCCTCCCTCAGAGGAGCAGAGAGTCCCTCATCCTGCCAGATGCCCTTGGAAGGGGCATGGGTGACCTTCCCCAAGGGCTGGAGCAGAGCCAAGCCAAGCTCGTAGCACAGAGCTTTCCTCAGAGCGACAGGGGACAAGCAGCAGGGCTGGGACTCGGGCTGGGACAAAAGGGACAAGGCACCACCATCTGTTCCTGCTCGTCCTGTGCTGTTTGAAATGGATGAGGGAAGAAAAGATGTTAATGCTAAGAGCCCTGGGAGACGGGGTGCATCCCAAATCCCCGCGCCACAGCGCACATCACACATTGTTTCCAGCACTGTAATTATCTGATAAAGCCATTAAGCAGCCCCCTGAGGTGCCATGAAGAATTCATACTTCTCACTAAAGCAATCGGAGCCACAGCCAGATATTAGTCAGCAACTAGATGCTACTTTGGGGGGGGAAAGGAAAAAAATTATATGAGGAGAGTAATTTCCTTGTATTTCTGAGCAACTTGAGGTTTGTGACAGGAGGATGAGCCGGCTGCACTCAGCTCTGCTTGAGAAATGCAGAACTTTTCTCAGCATAGACAAAGAGAGGAGCAAACACTGAACATGTGCACGAGGGTGGGGTCTCACATTTGCCTCCACCCCACACTGAGACCTTATTAAACGAAAGATAACCAAGCTTCTATGGACTGACCCCAAAATTAAAAGTTCAAGGCCAAGTTGGATGGGGCTTGGAGCAACTTGGGATAGCAGAAGGCTTCCCTGCCCATGGCAGGGGTGGCACTGGATGGGCTTCAAGATCCCTTCCAACCCAAACCATTCCATGATTCTATGATTAAAGAAGCCCAAGTGTAGACATAAGATCCCCAAACCCCGATTGCTTTGTCAGTTAAATAAATAATGGGAAATTATTAGTGAGCCAAAAGAAAAATTGCAGTTACAGCCACTTCAGATTGCAGCAAAGCTACCCTACAAAATAAACAGCAGCACTTGGAGAAAATTCCTGTCTGAGGGAGTTTCCAGGCATCTTCCAGACACTGCTCATCGAGGATGCTGCCAATGACCAGGCGCTGCAGCACTTTCCTGACCTGATTTGCCCAAGCAGCAGCACAGCTCCAAGTGGAGCTTCCCTGGGGCTCCTTCCTGGGAAAAAAGGATGGACTGGTTCAAAATCTGGATCTGGAACAGCTCCCAGGCTGTACGTCTGCCCCTGCTTCCACACCTCCCGTGATGAGGCTGCTCCGGAGGCGTTGGGATGTGCACGTGGAGCCACAGCGGGATCGTTGCTGTGTGCCAGGGAAACATCCCTGAGTGAACCCTCCCCAGAACTCCTCTGCAGCACAGCTAGAGACCCGGAGGGAAACACCTCCAGGTCAGTTCTGGTTTGTCTTCCATTTTTCATGTGCCAATATTGACACAGGTACAAATACCCAGCTCCCTCCTCCCCTTCAGCGGGTGGCAAACGCAGGGAGTGACTTTGAGCCTTGTTTACCAGGGAGACCAATTTCCATTCTCCTCTCCGCTCGTCTTTTACCTCGGTTCCTTCCCTCGTATCCATATTTACCCTCTGCTCTGGCATCACGGCAATGTGTTAATGTACAATTAAAGTGCATTAGGCACACTCTGTAGGGGCCTTACAACCCACACTGACCCAAAAGGAGCCTCGTCCCCCCCGTTTCCAACATCCCCATTGGAATAATAAATCTGGGTTTGATCTCCCTCTGTTATTTTTCTTTTTTGGGACCAGTTTTTCCCATTCCAGCAGTCCCTGGTTGTTTTAAAGTGGTTCCTGCACCCAAGCACTATTTTGGCCCCCACCAGAGCAACTGCAGGGTGCTGGAAAAACAGAGTTGCAAAGCAGCACTAAAACATTGAGCTATCACATTTACACTTGTATTTTATCATTTCACATATGGAGATATCACCTAATTGTCAATAGACTCACAACAATTCTCATCAAGGGCCTCACCCATAGCTCCTCGGAGTCAATGAGACCATTCTATTGCCTTCAAATGGCTTTGGATCGTCCCCAAAAGGAAAAAAAAAACCCACCAAGATAAATTGCAAATTGTCTCATTAACTCCTCCAAATGTCTTTTGAACCATTTCCAGAAAAATAAATGAAGGGGAAAAAAAAAAAATGTAGTCAAGCACTCCAAGAATATGACTTGAGTAAAAGGAGAAATAAAAATAAAAATGCAGCGCCCAGAGTAGTTTCAAAGTTCTACGAGAGAAAATATAATCACATATTGCAACTGACTCCTAAAAGCCAGAGAGAACAAACCCTGCCACGAGGCTGCCCCTCAACCCTTTCTGTCTCATCTCTCAGTCTCTGCTGGCTGTCCTTGTGGGAAGGATCCACACAATCATTATCAGAAATAACCACACTTCTCCCCATCTGCACTCGCTCCAAGCTGAGCAGCGAAATAAAACAGAAAAAACCCAACAAAACCCCACACAAGTGACAAAACAGTTACATCAACAGATGTGAGTTCTGATTTAAACTGCCATTTTTCTGTCCCTAGAAGTCTTTGTTTTACTCAGAGCATGTGGACTCACAAAGTTTTCTTTTACTCAAGTACATAAAAAAATTCTTGCAAGCCAAATACAACAACAACAAAAAAAATCCACCCTAGGTTCCCGATTCCAAAAGTTTTCAGATGAAAGGAGCCTCAATATCTGTAAGAATCCTACCCTGAGCTTAGAATTCATCATCTGGGGTGCAGCAAATGCTCTGGGTGTCTGTGATTTTCACTTTATCACATGCCTAGAACTGGTTAGTTTGAACCTGTCTCAAAGCAAAAAAATTAATGCCACTGTCCTGAATATTTCCTGTTCAGTGCTGAATTAAAATCCTCTGCTGGGTGGTGATTATGAAGCCTGATTGCTCTGGTAATTCCAATATCTGCTTCCTTTAATTTCCCACTCTCCCACCAAATAAAGTCAAGGACGAGGGAGAAGATTCATTAGCATGACAAAATTAAAATGATTTAAACGATCCACAGCCGCGTCCTGCTGGATTTTGCACCGAACCAAGCTTTGTTCCGCAGCTTTTCCCCCGTTTGAGGAACAGATTGTGCCAACCCCACGCCGTGGCTCTCCAGAAGGGGAGTTCAGAGGGAGGATCAGTCTTCATTTGCGACTTCAGTGGTGCCGATAGAAAATTGAGTTTTGTGATTTTGAGAGGGGAGAAGCCTCACAAATGCAGCAGAACCCACGACTATTATTAGTTTTCTGTGTTGTAAAAAGTCTGTGATCTTAAAAATACTGCAGAACAGAATTGTGGAATAGGGAATGCAGCTATTTACAAAATACAGAGCAATTTCTGATTGCTTGTACTCCACCAAAAAACCAAGATACCGTGATGAAAAATACCTCAGTTTAATCACACATCCTGAGGTGATATCCCCGCATTTTCTGCCACGTCAGGGTGGATAGTTTAGTTCCATCTAGATAAGATTTGCAATATACTTTGAATTTCTCAATACATTCTTCCCTTCTCTCCACTAGAGCCCAAAAATAGACATTAACCACAGAGGGCCAAAAAAAGCAGAAAAATTCACACCAAGCTGACCAGTTCTGGAAATTAAGCCAAATTATTTTGTATTTTCACCCCTTCAAAAATTTATTCCAATGTCTATCACCCACAAAAATACACATCCAAGTTTCACTCCACAAAAATAGATAAAAAAATAAAGTATTTTTACATGATGATTAATTCACGCTGCAAAAGCCACAGAAATATTCAGGAGGTTCAGGTGTTTCCTTCCCTTCCTGAATAACTGGAGGCTTGACCCAACGCATTTCCAAAGGTCAGGCTTAGATCCCCATCCAAGATTCCCCACCAATTCCAATTTCTCCTCCAAGAACTTTGGAAGAAAATTCCACTTTCAAAAGTTATCATTGAGAAGGCTCCAGAGAAGGATTTCAGCCATTAGAGAAGATAATTACTCCTTTTTTTAAAATCTCGTTCCTTGCATGGAGCTTGGCCACAGGCTGGAATTTATAAATTAAATGCTCATAACCACCATAGCTGCACAATAATAATAATTATTTCTTTTTCCCCAAAAAAGGCCCCCCCGAGGTGCAGCCAGCTGTCCCTGAGGAAGGGAGAGAGCAAAATCACGGCATCACTTAGAAAAGTTGGAGAAAATCCCCGAGACCATCAAACCCATCCATTCCCAGCACTGCCAAGGCCACCACTGCCCCATGTCCCAAGTGCCACATCCACATGGATTTTAATTCCCACCAGGAACGAGGACACCACTGCCCTGGGCAGCGGTGCCAACGTCTGACACCACTTTTGGTCAGGAAAACTTGTGCCCAGTCCCCTGATTAAAAGTTCATCCCCCAGCCACGCGTTGAGGCCACACTTTGCACCTCAGCAGCCTTTCCAAAGCCAGGGCTTTGTGTATTTTCCTTTTCCGTGTAAAAGCGGAAAACCCCAGGAATTCAGTAAATATAAACGGCCAAACAAAAAAGGAAACCTATTCACACTGAACCACGCCCCAGGGAACCTGTAACTGCTTCTCAGGAGAGCAGGGTAAAATATCCGTATGGATCACGCCAGGAGGAATTACCAGCACTTCTTCATGGGTATGTCACCCAGTCCTAACGTTTATTCACTTTATGTCACAGCTTCACTTTTAATTTGATCATCCTCCCGATTTTCTCCACATCCCAAACACCCTGGGGGCTCTTTAAAAATAACAGATGTGCCGAGCCCAAATCACATGAAAACACCGCAGATAAATCCAGGCCAGCAGTAAATAACCATTGGTTTCTCCCCTCAGATGCTGCAATTGGATTTATGCCCCTCAGAAAAGTCCCAGGCTGCCTGTCCAATATCTCCATTTTCCACTCCTCAGTCCCAGTGGCTGCATTCCCTTCTAAAGGGCTTTATTTTTGCACTATTTTTGCACTAAAATGGCTCAATTTGAAGGCAGGATAATTATTGCTTCATCAGGATCCCAAGGAGCATCATTTTAAATTTAAAAAAAAAAAAAAATCACTTTTGCCAGCGACCAAAGAACAGATGACAGATGTTCTTCAAAACTTCTGTCAAAGATAATTCCTGTTTTGAGCAGCTGAGGAGAGTTTTAACAAATAACTTCGAAGTCAGGGGATGACATCAAATTCCTTTTCAGCACAGGCAACCAAAAAACATGTTTAAGACGCTGAGGTAAAGAAAAAAAATTTACAAAGTACTCGATACTCAATACTCCTCCTTCCTCAGACAACAGGATGTGAGACTGGGGGCTGTTTTTAGCAGGAAAAAATAAAATTAAAAATTAAAAAAAAAAAAAACAAGACCAAAAATCTGGCGCCAGCTTATTAAATATTCAACCAGTCTGGCCCAGCTGCATGTGTCTAACTCAGTCTGGCAAGTTTGCTACTCTCTGAAGAGAGATTTATTTTTGCATTAAACATGCGTTCACAAAATTGAGTTCAAGGGTTTGACAGGCGAGTTTGGGGAGCTGAGCAGGGGATTTATTGGCCTGACGTTGGTGCCACCTGGCCGCTCTCCATGGAAGTTTCTCACCCATCCTCTCCAGAGGGATTTTTCCACACCTGACCTCCAGCTCCCAGGAACAGAGGCTTTCTTTAGAGCATGGCTTTTCCTTTTTTTTTACAACAAACCTGCCCTTGGATTCCAGATTTTTTTTTTTTCCGGGGAAATAAAAAAAGGAGAAAATTGTATTTTAATGGATTCTTTTCCTTCAACGAGATATGCAAAAATAGTTACCTTGTGCATTAAGTGACTATAAAAGAAGCTGCCATCATTTAATTTGCTTTTAGAACCTTCCTCTACACATTTGCACGTTAAAATAAAACCCAGTGACACTGAAACTTCTCAGAGAGCTGGGTGGTGTTCTTGAGCCAGGGCTGGCTCCCCTCACACTCCACACTTTCCCAAACAGCCTTGTTTTTCCTTGATTTCCCAAGTGCAGGAGAGGTTCTACAGTCTCGTCATAAAAACCACATTAACTGAGCGAGAATAACAGGAGAAGAATTTTAAACAAAAACCAATGTTCAGGTGTATTAAGGGGTTTTTTGTCTTTTTTTTTCATTTTTTAGTCTTTTTTTTTATTTAAATTGAGGATAAGGTGCAAAGTGCTGCCTGTAATTTATTTACACACCTACTCTACAACCACTCAATTTCTCAAAACCCAGCACAAACCCAAACACCACCATTAAATTCAGCCTTAAGGGAGTGACAAGATCAGGTCACCTGGGCCAGCAAGTGAATCTTCATTCAGCACCAACACCCCCGGGACAGCACTGGCCCCTCACCAGCAGGAAGGTGCCTCATTCCCTTTGGTTTTTGCCTGGCTGAGTCCTTCTCTTGCCAGGAAAATCAGCCCTTCCCCAACAGCTCTGCACAGGGAGAGCAGCATCCTGTGAGCCCTGACAAAACAGATCCCAGCCTGGCCGCGGGCTGCTCCCAGGCAGGAGCTCTCCGAACTCAAAATTGTCAGAAAAGTCCAAAAAGTTGTTATTCAACACCTCAAAACGGTGTCATTAGCATGACATCAGAAATAACTCAGCATCCCGTGGGCCCTGACAAAACAGATCCCACGGGCTCCTCCCAGACAGGAGCTCTCCACAATTGCCAGAAAAGTCCAAAAAGTTGTTATTCAACACCTCAAAACGGTGTCATTAGCATGACATCAGAAATAACTCAGCATCCTGTCGGTGCTGACAAAACAGATCCCAGCTTGGCCACGGGCTCCTCCCAGACAGGAGCTCTCCAAAATTGTCAGGAAAGTCCAAAAAGTTGTTATTCAACACCTCAAAACGGTGTCATTGCCATGACATCAGAAATAGCTCTATTTGCCATCCACCCATAGCAGCTTCACCAAGACAAACTCATTTCCAAGGCTGTAGCGGGATAATCTTTCAAAATTCTGGATTTGATCACGAATAATCTCAGATTAAAATGGGTTTACAGCAGTTGATTTGTGTTAGCTATACTAATTTTATTTCTGAGTCTTAATTTTTTAATATATAAATTATATATACACAGATACATTGTAATATACTGATGAGAAAGAGGCAGACATTGTGTTCCTGAGGTTATTCAAATTATCATTTTAAAATTTGCAAGAAATCTCCCCAAATTAAATTCTTTTATTTCCTAAACTCTATCAAACCATACAGGTAATTTCTCAATAATGCTCCAACCTACTCACTTCAAATTGCTCTCCAATGCTCTGGATGTTGTGTGGTTTCACTTAAGACACACAAAAAAGATGGATTTGTTTCCATATATAGAGAAAATAATTTAAATTATAAAGGGAAATTGTCACTAAGTGCCAAATGCTTTGGTACGGCACCAAACTCTGAACCTAAGGTGGAAGGAAGAAAAATATCCCCTTGTGACAGAAGTGTTTTATTCCCTGCTCTGCACAACTCCTACAGCCCAGACCTGAGAATAATCCAGCTGCAACTGGTGTTTCTTGGAGCAAAATCCTGTTTTTTTGGGGTAATCGTGGGTTGGAAAGGCCCTCCATGATCACAGAGTCCAAACACTGACCCCTGCCCCCAAGTGCCACATCCTGCTGGCTTTTAAATCCCTCCAGGGATGGGGATTCCACCACTGCCCTGGGTTGGACAAGAGGAATTTTTTCTTCTGTCCAATCCAAGCCACCTCTGGTGCAGCCTCAGGGCGTTTCCTCTGCTCAGGTGCCTCCACCTGCTCAGGAGACAGGATGGAGGTGGGAACAGGGCTCTCCCCGGGCTCTTTTCTTCAGCACAGAAACTGTGGCTCCTCTGCTTGACTCAGAGTTCAGCCCCTAAATCATTCCAGGAGTGTCTCCAGGCCCACAGTCCCAGCGAAGGCTGCAGCTGCTGATTCCTCTGGAGTCCCCATTCCAGCAGTGACACCTGGGAATGGTTCATTGAATTACAGATGCAGCAGAAAAGGACAATTTGTTACTGTCACCCTGATTTTTTCAGTTCAGATCATCCTGACAGGTCTCACCGGTCGCTGCTTGGTGTTCTACGGGGCCACACAAACCCCACAATCATTTCAAACAGCATTTTTCTCCTCTTGCTTTTCTGTACATAATTGCCAGGTATAAAATACAGCTCATCTTGGGCCAGCAAACCCCAGCACAGAACTGCAGCTACATTTATTTCTTCTATAAATAGCATTTCAGAGAGCGTTCACTGTGGAATTTATACCACTTTAGCAATAAAATGAAAGTGGTGTTTTGGAAACAGCATAAAAATGCATTTTTAATCATGAAATCTTGTAAACCTGGCCTAGAATAATGTTAGAGACAACTTTTCCTTGCGAAAACATCGGAGGGATATATGCTGACCAAGTCCTGGGTCAGATGTTGGAACGATTGGCATTCAGAAAGTGGCTCCGGACACATTGAGCTGTCGCAGCATTTTAGGGTTGAAGTTAAAAATACAAAGTAATAACTTTTGAGGGTGATTATTCCACAGATGCTTCTGGGCACTGCTGGAGAGCAAAATTCGGGCAAGTTGCTCAGGCAGAGGAGGCTGATGAATGCAATGCCAGGGTTTTGGATGAGGCAACCATTCCAAGCCGTGGCTGTGGTGGAGATGGCCTGGTAGAACCTGCCTTGGCCAAAAATCCTCAATCCCCACTGCCCTGAGGGCCCTGATCCTCCCTGGTCACCATCAGCTTCTTTCATCAAGGTTGGGCCTCCGTGGGTCTTTGTCTCCATTGCCAAATTAACACTTAATTTTTGTCCAACTTGAGCCTAATTATATTGGCACTAACACAAAAAATTCCCAAGTTCTGGTAGGTGAAAGGAAAGGGAGCATCAGGATAAAGTCAAAAAGAAAATAAAGCAAAAAAAGAAGAGTAATAACCCAAAGACACCAACCTCTTCCTATTTATCAATGGAAAAAGAAGAAATTACTTATTCTAAAGCCTATTTATGACCTATTTCTCACAATTTTCAGGAATCAACAGAATAATGGGAACCTGGTTTTTTCCTTTTCCTAACAAGTGAAATAAAACTCAAGGAAAAGACTGAAATGGTGATTAAAGTCAAGGAAATTAGTGGGGAATTACACAGGGACAAAAAGAAAACAGCATGTAAAGCTCGGCTTCCAGAGTGCACTGAAGTTTGGATTCATTGTCTTCACGTGAAGACTGAACAAACATGATTCTAAATTAAATTCTGAACACCAATAAACTCCTTTGGCCCAGACACTTTCACTTCATGGATGTATTTTCCCGGGGGAAAAATAAAACAACTGAAACCCAAGAAATTCCCTGAGGAAATTTACAGCTCTTTTCTTTGGAAAAGCAGAAGGTCCAGCAGGAAAGGCTCAGTGAGGACATGCCAAAGAGGGGCTTATCTCCATGCCAGGGTTTGGCTCCAGGGCAGCACCAAAGGACAGCTATCCCTGTGCTTCCCACCCCTCCCAGTTCCAGAGAATTCCCACGACACAGATTCCCAGCAGCTCTGCAGTAATTCCTGAGCGCTGGAGGCTGACCTGGCTCAAAAGGGCTGCTATAAATAACCTGGTTAATTCAATGGAAGGGCTTTGGGAAAGAAACAAGGGAACGATGAACCAAAAGGAGCCAATCCTTAAACTTCCTCAGGGCTCTTTGAGCGCCATGACCTGAAGGTGCTGATCCTACACAAAATCCAAAGGGCAATGCATATTTTAAAGGAAAATCCACTGCAAGCACCAAGGGAAGGCTGGCACTGACTCAGAGAGCTGTGCCTGGAGCACAAAAACCAGGAGCAGTCTCATGGAGCCCGCTGAACCCGAAGGAATCAGACATGGCCTCGGGAAGGCGACACGAACATCAAATATTCCAGCTATAAATACCCGGCCTGCCTCCGGCAGCGACCTGGGCCACGCAGGGATAAACAGGACAAACATGGAAAGGCCTTTGGACCTCCCTCCGTGCCACTGACCACATTCCAGAGAGACTGAGCCACCAGCACACGGAGCAGGAGCAGCCACTGAACGTCCCATGGACCAGGTGGCAACCCCAACACTCCACAGATCCCAAATTAATGGGGGAACTGAATGGGAGAACCTGCCCCAAAAACATGATCCCACTGCTGCAGCAATAAGGGCGAAGGTGTAGGTCTATAAAATCATGGGTTTGGATGAGATTAATATTCCTTTTTTTTGCACACAGGAGGAAAAGTAGAAGTGAGATGATTCCTGAGTCCATCAGCATCTCCCCTGCACTTTCAATCATAACTCACCTCCCATTTCAGTAACAATTGGAGCTGTACTTTAAAATACGCCTATTTTGCTCGATAACTGGAATTTTCAGCCTGACCTTTCAGGAAGAGCCAATAGCAGATCTGCACACCTTGAAGAAGTGAGGGAAACCACTTATGTAAAACTGGACAGACCCAAGGAGCTCACGCCCCACCACCACAGCTCTGAAACCATTGAAAACTCCTCCCAGATGAAATTCATAAATTAATGAAAAAATCCCTCAGTATCACCACGAGGACTAACAGGAGTTTGCTGAATTATTCACTCACGGAGCAGGAGACAAGGGAAAGCTTGCAGCAACATCAATACTTGACACATTAGTGAGTCTTTCACTTCTGTTTTATCAGCCTGCTCATATGCTCTCAAGTTTGCTGACCCATATTCTGGGGCTCACTGAAAAGAGCAGCCTTGAAAAGATGTGACAATCCTGTCCATGTAGGAGCAAAGCTGGAAAACTCGGATCTCTTTTTTGCAATCTCTTCTGCAGCCACTACAAAGGTGACTCAAAGAACAGCTGGGATTTCATTTTGGATCTTCCATGACACAAAGCTGTTCACTCATTCTGGTTATTAGCCCCAAATAAATGCACGTTTCAGGAAAATATCAGAGTTTTGCCATTGCTTCCACTGTAATTTTTTTAATTTATCAATATTTCATCAGCTTGCAGGCAGAGAGTGTCACACCTCTGATCTCCTCAACAAAGGTTTGTCTATAACTAAGGGAGCCAAACTCATCCCTGCTCTCCCAGCAGGGAAAGATGCAAAGGAAATAAACGGTCAAACATCTTCCCTCCTCTCCATTCTGCAACGCAGGACGGAAAAGGCCACACCAGAGCTTCCATGAAATCAGAAAAAGCTGAGGACGCACAATTTTTCCATGATTTCCCTATGGAAAAAACCCTTCCCCAGCAAGAATTTAGAAGTTCAGAAGGACGAGACACAAGGGCTCTGCGCTGAAAATGGGAATGTTCCCACGGATAGCCAATAACCACAGGATGTTTTTCTTCACATCTTTAAATATGGACAACATCTCCATCCAGATCAGCCTTGCTTCAATCGGACAAAACCTCCTCTGACCAAATTTGATGGTTTTATTAGAAATTTTTATGCATATAGATAGACAAACAAAATTTGGAGGCAGGAAGAGGAAAAAAACAAATCCTCTATTTTCCTAGAGTCTTTATCACTCTTTCATGATTAAACAATTGTCAGTCCCAGCAGGGTTGAACAGTGACCACGTCCCTGGTTCAGAGGGAAAAACCCCCACTAAAAAAGGCTGCTTGGAAGGAGGTATTTGGCCCGTGGATATTTCCCGGAGTAGTTACAGAAAGGAGCCTGTTTGAGCATCTCAGGTCACCAGCAGACAATTGAGGCACAGATGTAGAAAGAACATCGAGCTTTGGGGGATAATCAGATTTATTTTTTTCAATAAGTAGAGCGTATTATTTTCCAGTGGTTAACTGAGAATAACTCTTGCAGAAGTACAATATAACAGTAATTACTGCAAAATCAATGGCACAAAAGGGTTCATTTCAAATCATGTTATGATTGCTGGATTAAAGTAGTTATTATATAATAGGATAGCAATTACTCCACCTTAATAATTTCTGGGTTTTTGAGGGTGAAAGTGATAATACAAGCTACAGCAGGTGTCAAATTTTAGATGTTGTGGGATGAATATTCCAAAGGCTGGAAAGAAACAAACAGATTAGCATATAAAAACCACAGGCATGGAAAAGAGCTAAAAATATCCAACTGCTTCGCCCCTCTTGCCTTGAGCAGACATTCAGAAGCAGCTCACTCATGACAAAGGGCCCTGAGCACGCAGCTTAAATCACAAGGAGGCTGAAGGTTCTCATTGCCCTTCTCTGAAGAAATTTAACGGTTTCTGGTATAATCAGCTTTATTGTCTGCGACTCTGCCAGGTCTTGAGCAGAGGAGTGGGGCAGTCTGGGCTCCCAGATGTGCAGGGCACAATAGAGACGCATCCCCTGCCTGCAGCACGGTTGGCTTTGCTCTGGTTTAGAGTTTTGTCAGCTCATTTAGGGCTCCAAGTCATGGAATCTCCCTCACTGGGGAAATTCCACAACCCTCTGGACACAGTCCTGCGCCCTGACCCAGCCTGAGTGCAGAGGTGGGACCAGAGGATCCCCGAGGGCCCTTCCAACCTGACCCATGCTGGGATTGGCTGTAAAAGCACCCCCAACCACATTGTTATTCCTGGCTTTCCTGCTCCTTTATCTCACTTCTTTTTAATCCCAAACTCCCTTCTTCATCCTCTAAATACCAGGTGCAAACTGCTTTTTAATCACATTAAAAGAGCAGCATTTTTCCAGATGCCACCTAAAACCCTGCTTGGAAGATTTGGAAAGAATATAAAGGAGAAAAAAACCCTCTTGACAAGCTTTTCCAGTTCCTCCCTGTTCTGTGATAGCTTTTCCCTTACTGCCAGTTCCTAAAAGAAATCTGTGCTAATAGACCCTAGAAATGGGGTTTTTTACAGATTCAAGACCCCAGAAAGAAGAACTGGGGGTTTGTTCCTATTTTCCTTAGAGGAAGGATCCCATCCGTGCCTCAGGGCACCACCCGTGCCCAACAACTGCAGCACGAAGGTAGAATTAAATACAGAACTAAATACACAACTGCCCGATTAGTCTTTAAAACAGAGATCTCTTGGTATCACAGACTAAATGGCAAGTCCAAATGAAGTCCACCTAATTCCTGAAGAACAAATATTTGAGCCCTGTCAAGCAGTGCAAAGTCCCTTTGGCAAGGGAAGCAGCCACTGAGGTTCAATACAGGTAAATGTGCAGAGTTTAATACAGTTAAAGCAAGGAAAAAAGGAAAGTCTCTTAAAAACGATAATTTTGTATCGATTGTAGATTTACTAAATGTGGTTCAATACATGAATTTTTTGCCCAGTCCTGTCAAAACAGGGAAACACAGAGGAAAAGCAGCCCTGGACACACAATCAGGCAGTGATGTAAGGAGAGGGATTTGTGTCACTGAACGTTTCTGCAAGACTGATTTCATTCTGTGAGGATTATCAGCAACCAAATCATTACACGTGCTTCACAAAACCTAACCAGTCATGGAGTTCTGAAGTGGAAGCCAAAAACATAGGAAAGATTTGATTAAAATGCAAACATTTGAGAAAACTACGATCGGAGTAATCAAAGTGTGAAAGATGGATGTCACTCCAAGGAGAACTGCACAGTCACAACCGTTCCACCAGCAGCATTCAGCCCTCCCAGGGCCAAGACAGACACAGAGCCAAAGTGGTTTATTTTGGAAAAGCCCTCCCAGCCCATCGAGGCCAAGCTGTGCCTGATCCCCACCTTGTCCCCAGCCCAGAGCTCTGAGCGCCACATCCAGTTCCTCGGACACCTCCAGGGATGGAGATTCCAAACCGCCCTGGGCAGCCCCTTCCAGTGTTTAACAACCCTTTCCATGAGGAAATTCCTCCTGCTGTCCTCCCCTGGCCCAGCCTGAGGCCGTTCCCTCTCCTCCTGTCCCTGCTCCCTGGGAGCAGAGCCCGACCCCCCCGGCTGCCCCCTCCTGTCAGGGAGCTGTGCAGAGCCACGAGGTCCCCCCTGAGCCTCCTTTGCTCCAGGCTGAGCCCCTTTCCCAGCTCCCTGAGCCTCTCCTGGGGCTCCAGACCCTTCCCTGGACACGCTCCAGCCCCTCAAAGTCCTCCTCGCAGTGAGGGCCCAGAACTGGACACAGGAATTGAGGTGGGGTCTCACCAGTGCTGAGTACAGGGGGACAAACACTTCCCAGCTCCTGCTGCCCACACTATTTTTGATCCAGGCCAGGTGCCATCGGCCTTTTTGGCCACCTGAGCACACCTGGGCTCACATTTAGCCCTGCTGGGCTGTCAACCAGCACCATCAGCTTCCTTTCCACTGGGCTGCTTCAGCCACTCTGCCCCAGCATTGACAGAGTTGGGCAGAGGTGATCCCAAAAATCCTGCAGGCACAAAACTGGGATTTCAACACAAGGAGCAGAAGGGATCCCAAAAACCCTGCAGGCACAAGGCTGGGGTTTCAACACAAGGAGCAGAAGAGATCACAAAAACCCTGCAGACATAAAACTGGGATTTCAACACAAGGAGCAGAAGGGATCCCAAAAACCCTGCAGGGAAAAGGCTGGGGTTTCAACATGAGGAGCAGAAGGGATCTCAACAACCCTGCAGGCACAGAGCTGGGGTTTCAACACAAGGAGCAGAAGAGATCACAAAAACCCTGCAGACATAAAACTGGGATTTCAACACAAGGAGCAGAAGGGATCCCAACAACCCTGCAGACACAAAACTGGGATTTCAACACGAGGAGCAGAAGTGATCCCAAAAACCCTGCAGGCACAGGGCTGGGATTTCAACACGAGGAGGTGAAGAAGGGATCTCAAAAACCCTGCAGACATAAAACTGGGACTTCAGCACCGACCCTGCAGATCCCAGCAGGCTCCTGCTTGTTGTGGTGAAGGAACCAACCGGGGGGCCACAGGGCCTAGAAACAGAGGTTGGGTGTGCTGGTACCAAGGAGTGAAACTCCAGTTCTGTGAAGATGGCTTCTACCTTTGGTTTCCTAGGATTCCTGAGGGGTGGTTCTGTCTGCAGTTGACAGACACCTCTTGTGTCCCCTACGGGAAGGTGTCCTGACCTGTCCCACCCTTCTCCTCTTCCTATGGGTCCCTGTGGTGTCACCCCGCCCCCTTCCCTGCATCCTTATGAAGCCCTGATTACTGTGCCTTGCTCTCTTCGGCTTCCGGACCATTTGAGGGTGCTTCTACAATAAACCCTTGGATCACCGGCCGAGAGCCACCTCTGCGCAACTCATTTCTGGCCGCGCCTGGGCTATCCAAAAGCCCCAGGCACGCTAGGCTCCGTGCCCTCCACCGCACGGGCTGGGAGGCTGGCTAGCGAGGCACCGAGGTGCCCCGGGGCGCCCATCCTTTGTGTGGGACACACCTGGACCAAGCTGCTGCCATCTCAGCCCAGCCAGCGTGCCGGCGGCGCATTTTAATATTAATATACCTGCTCCCTGGGCAGCAGCCCCAGCTGCACCCCTGTGATCCAAGGGCCCTTCCCTCTCGCCCAGCACTCGGGGAGCAGAGCGCACCCTTACACATGAGCGAGCAGGGAAGCAAAACCCATCCCCAAGCCCGGGGTTCATTTATGACCCAGTGTGAGACTCGCTTCTGCTGCCCTGCATGACCCCAAGCGCTGTTCCTGGTGCTGAGGCACCGGCAATGCCCAGGAGCCGTGGCAGGGCTGCACAGATGATGCCCGAATCCCAGCCCCAAAGCTCTCATCAAGTTCTCCAGGAAAATCTGCCCCGTCCCTCCCAGCACAGCCAAAAGTCACTGTGCTAAAAAGTGTTTCTCAGTGCTCTCAGCAGAGAGATTAAACATTAAAGCAGACAGCAGTGGTACAAAATATTAATGCAGCATTAATAAGTCCCTTATTATTACAAAATCGTATTAACCATTCACCTCAGCAAAATTCTTCTCTCATCTCCCTGCCTGCCTTCCATCACAGCAGCTGCTCTGTCTGATACAGGCCAATTCCCCCTAACTTCATGTTGAATTTCCTCTTCCTAAAACACAAAAAAACACGGCACAGAAATCTCCACAGAAATCTATGAAGTGCTACACAAAGCTGGCAAATAAAGTGTATTACAGATTATTTCTCCCAGCCCAAACTGAGGTAAAACATTTGTATAAACAAAATGATAAATCAGAAGGACTTCCAGACAAACATTTCTCCATTACCACTCACTGAGAAAAGCATCACAACACATCCAGTTACTGAACAGCTTGGAGAAATGTATTAGAAATATCCACTCTACTGAAAGAGGTTCACAGGGCAAGAGATTTTAGCAGGTGGGAAAAGAGATTCCCAGAGATCGATGGCAGCATTGCAACAACTCATTGCTGGTGACTTTTAAAACATTAAGCCAAGAGCCTTAAATAAATCCTCAGATATTCCTCAGAAATTCAAAATACTGAGTAACACTAATGCATTATCACCAGAGGGAGAAGGAAGTTGTAAAAATAGTTAATAGTCTAGTTATTTCATGTTTTTATCCACCTTATTTTGAAACTCTGAGTGCTGCTGTGCCGCTAACAAAAGCTACGATTTCTGTGTTAGCAAAGACCCCGTCCCTGTCCTGGGGTGAGCACTCCAGAGGCATGGAAACAAAAGTCATTACGAGAAGAAGGAAATGATGGGCGACCCCAATCCTTGTGCAGTTTGAAAAGCACAAGCCCCACGAGCTCGAGGAGCTGGCAGCTGGCACTTGGGGCTGGCAGCTGCCAAGGAGCTGAGCTGTTTTAATCGTGGGCAGTGATTGATGGTGCAGCTGAGCCACTGAGGCTCGGGGACAATCTGGTGACAACAGAAACCATGGGGGGTCACTCAGTCCCGTCAGGTCCGTGGTGGGATGGAGGGAGCAGAGCTGCTTTCCCCTGCTCAATTACAGCACCTCGGAGGTGTGAATTCAGTGTTGGTTGTTGGAGCTAGGGGCACTCCTGTTGCCTGAACCAGGGGGTATCATCAGCTTGGAATTAGAAGGAAAAAAACCATTTTCCCTTGTATATACAGTTATGTGAAATTTTTCTTCTTTATGTCCCATATTTTACCAGCAGATTTCTGCAGAACACCCCAAAAGCTCGAGACTGAATTGATTAGGCAGGCAGATATTGCATCATCTTGACTCAAATACAGACAAATGGTCTTATTAATAATAATATAATCTAAAGAATATACTCCTGTCCCCCTTAGAATTAACTTTGTTCAGATCAGTGGGAATTTGGAGGCTCTGAAAAGAAGAATCACCACTCACTCATGTCCCCAAGTGCCACATGCACACAGATATTAAATCCCTCCAGGGATGGGGACTCCACCACTGCCCCGGGCAGCTGTGCCAGTGTTTGACAACCTCTTCTGGCAGGAAAATTTCCTAATATCCAACCCAAACCATCCTGGCACAAGTGAGGCCATTTCCTCTTGTCCTACCACTGTGGGACAAGCAGAAGGAAAAGAAGCTGAACATCTTCACGTGCCCATCTTTCAGTCTCTCAGGTGTGTAAATCACTGCCCATGAGGGATTTGATCTCCTTTCCAGCCAAATTAACTCTAAATTCCACAGGAGTGAACACTTCTCCAAGGATTCTGTCTCACTGGGGTTTTTTTGGTGGGGTCCACTCACCAGGAGTTTTTGATGAGCAGCATAGAGGTAAAAAACCAACAGAGAATAGGTGGGAAGGAAAAAAGGAAAAACAAACAAACAAAGAAGTTGGCCACAGGCACTTTTACCAGTCCCCATCCTAGAGGGTTGCGTCTGCTTCCTCACCAAACCTGACTCAGAGAGGCATTTTGCTGATTCATTTTTTTTCCAGCTCCTACACTGTTTATAATCAGCAAATTCTTCATGGATTGAGACAAGAGCCTGATCCTCCAGGCTGCCCACAGCAGCTGACAGCCCGAGGGAAGTCAGTTCACCCTGGGAAACGCCTCTGACCAAAACACTTCATGTCTGTCCCACCTCTTCCTCTTCAGAGGAACTCTCCGTTTATTAGGAATTCGTCTAGGGCAGAGACGATTTTTGTGATACCACCAGATGGTCCAGTCCCACTTAAACCAGGAACAGCAAACATCTCTCCAAACATCAGAGGGAGAAGTTGGATGCTGTGATGTTCAGCCAGGAAAACTCCACCGGGCCCAGCAGCCATGGGCCAAGCTGAACTTCTGCTATGAAGCCTCCAAAGCTAAAAAGCTGCTCCACCAGGATTTAAGGAGCCTTATCTTACATTTTTTGGGACCTAAAGGAAGGAAATTGTATTGGGAAGGAGTTGATTCTTCTCATTTTCCCTACATGTGCAGTGCCTGAAAGCTCCCAGCTGGGGAATAAGCGCAGAAGGAAAATAAAAGCAGTGGTTTTGCTGTTACAGGAATTTTTCCATGAGAAAGAATCCAGCAAGGGACTGCTCTCCACCTTACTGTGTCCACACGGAGCTTTTTCCACATCCTGCTCATATTTTTTCCCCCTCATTTTCCTTCCATTGCTCCATCACAAAGCTGAGTGACAAGAGCACTGTTCCCACTCACAGGTAACACCTTCTATTACCAAGCCACCGCTCCACTCCTCCAATCCCCTTCCTACAACTCCCTTCAACCCAGGAATGGCAAAATTCAGTGGGAAACCATCCCGAGGTGCAAATGGGAAACCTCCTTCCTACAGAGCTGCTTCCCAAAGCACAGGAGAAAGCAACACCCAGCTCTCCCCTTGAGGCTCACACAGAGACCCAGGGGGCTCCTGGCACAGGCACAGATCCTGGGAATACTCAGAGCTGCTGGAATAACTGAGTTTAGCAGCCCTGGGCAGGACATCTCCCTCCTGCAGCAGCCACCAGACAGTAACATCTCAAGGGGATGAAAAACACCCTCAAACTCCTGTTCAGAGAAAGACTTTTGCAGGAAAAAAGAAAACCAAAGCACAAACCAAACTCCTTACCTCGAAAGCAGCAATTGTCCCATGGCCAGGAGCAGGCCAGCAGGAGCACCCCAACCTCCTGTGTGCTCCACACCCCCCAAAAACACCTGCACCTCCTCCTCCCTTCCTTCTCTGCTAAATGCCCTTCCCGGAGCACCTCCCCTCCAAGGGGCAGCAGCTCCCGGGCTGCAGCACAGGTGGCCCACAGGTGGGAGGGATAACCGAGGGAATTCCTGCAGCTGCAGGGAATTCCGGGCACCCTCCTGCCCACAGCCCTCCTGGAAGGGCAGAGAGCACCTGCACAGTCCCTCCTGACGCCCTGCAGGGTGCACTTAAGAATGAATGCTTGGATCTGAGTGGAATAACGGGAAATTCCATGGGATCTCGGGAGGTTTAGCGAGACCAGGTGTTGTACCCCACTCTGGATTCCCACAAGAGGGACATCAACGTGTTGGAGGAGGCCACCAGTGTTCCACCAGTGTTCCAATATTCCAGAAGATCTTGGTGAAGAAGTTTTTCTGTTTATGTTTCTATTTTTTGTCCCTCTCTGAGTTTTGCTGTGTGACAGAATGGCTTTAAAATTTCATTATTTCCTTTCTCTCTCTCACCCCGACCCCCTGATATTTGTGTTATTGATCCACACTTCTGCTCAGCCTCACACCCAACACTTTTTCCTAAGTGGAAAATCTCTCTCGTTTACTGAGGTCTCCAGTTTCAAACCACAGCCAAACACATCTCAGAGAGCTGATTCCTTAAATAACACCATTGCAGGGGAAAAAAAATAAATTAATTCCCTTTACAAAGCTCCTCATGGAGGGCACGTTGAGTCTTCTGAAGGCTCCATGACCTGAATTGTCTGCAAATTCCAAAGGTCTCAGGGTCGCTTGAAATGCTGATTCCTCTCCCAGACCAGGAGTGGTTATTGATAAATTTGGGTCTAAATTTGAAGGGGTTTTTATGTCCCCTCGGCTTCCCCTTTTTTCAGATCCTTCCTTTTTTTCATTGTCATGCAGGGAAGTCAAACTCCTGCACTGTGAAATTGCAAACGGTTTCCATGGAGATGATTAATATGTTCATAAATCCCCAATAATTCATTCACTGCGGGACCACTCAGGGTGAAATGTTGGCTGGGAAGTGAAGATGCCTTTAAAACCAGACCTTTTTTTCCCTTTTTATAATAACCCAAATAAAGAAACAAAACAATTAAATAAGTGCAACATGAATATTTAAAATTATTGCATCTCCTTTATGGTGTTCAGGCCTCATCCCAACAGGTGCCCTTTAGGATTTTAGCCTTAAAAAATGTTAAGGAACATCTTGTCATCAAACCCTTCAATAATTAAAAGGTGAAACAAGCTGTTCAATGATAATTAAGGCGTGTAGATGGTGGATGGCTGTTATTTACATAATTCCATCCTGTGAGAGGCACTTTGGGGCAGCTGGTTGGCAATAATCCCCGTTCAAGGTCAGGATCGTGCCTTAAATAACAGCCCAGGTATGGCAGGAATCACCTCCTGCCTGATGGAACTCGTGGCAAACACTGGTTTTTGACGGACACCGGTGCAGACAATCCCGTCCTCAGCCAGGACTGAGCCTTTCCAAAGAGTTTAAAGGGAACTGGAGCAGCTGTCAATCCTTTGGAACAGCCCTATTTTAAATAAGTCAGGGTTTTACCTAGACTCAAACACAAACAGAGACACAAAATTAACCATATTGGGCTTTCACTCTATTTGACCTAAAATTAATAAAAGAACTGTTAATAGGGGGAAAAAAAGAGAGTCAGTGGTCACATCAGCACATAATTATTAAAGAGGAAATAAAAATACCTGAGAGCTTTCACACATTTTACGTTTTTTATTGCATCTCCTCTTTAATGAATCATTTTCTACTAAAGCTGTGTTGATAAAATTCACCCAAACATCCTGGGATGTGAGAGACAAGCGGAGCTTCTCCACTTAATATAGACCTCTCAGCTGATGGCAGCGCTGGAAAAACTCATTTCAAAGCACACGAGGAGAGATGAAGGGCTGCATGTGGGAGATGAAAACGCTCATCCCGGCCCAGACTCTCCGAAGAAGCAGAAGCAATTAATTTTAATTAGATTAATTAAAAGTCATTTGAAAATCTTGCGCTGCACTTTTGACACCCTGGCTCCTGGTTACCTGGTTTGACCCCAGGAGGTCTCGGGAGGTTTGGGGCAAAACTTGGGACTGAAGTGGCAGGAAATGAATTTGTTCATCAGCTCATTCTGAAGTGACAAAAAGCATCCCAGAGTGACCTCACACAGGTCCATTTGCCAGCCTGGCTCTGTGCAAAAACCTTGTGGTGCCTCCCCACGGAAGATTTAAGGGAGACACTCAAGGCCAGGATGAGGCAAATCCCATTCCCTGTCAGAAGAAAAGGCTGGAACCAACACCTTGGACCCTCTGGATCCAAATCAATCCTGTTTTCTGCAAGTCTGAGAGACTTTGGGAGAGGTCTGGTTGTAGGAGAGCTGGGAGAAATACGGTGAGCAGCTGGAGGTGTGGTTTTATTTTAATAATACAAAACTCTGAAAGTCTGAGGAGTGGCAACACAAACTCTGCCATTCAAATTCTACAGGAATAAACTCCCGCAGAAATTCCCAAATTACATTGGCACGACTCCACAGAGCTGCAGCAGCATAGGATTTCCCTCCTACTGGAGCAAATGGAGATTGTTACAAAAGTAAAATCACTCTGGAGTTGCAGTGTCCTTCCCCTCACAGTGCATATATAAATACATTGCCAGTGTAAGGGCAATGTAATCAAACTGAAATATATTCCTGTTTGACACTTTCATCTGCTTTCTCCTGTTCCTTTCCACTGGAGAAGGACTTTTCACAAGGGCACGCAGTTGGAGGGTGAGGGGGAATGGTATTAAAACGAAGCAGGGTAGATTTTGATTAAATATTAGGAAAAAATTGTTCCTGTGAGAGGGGGAGGCCCTGGCACGGGGTGTCCAGAGAAGCTGTGGCTGCCCCTGGATCCCTGGAAGTGCCCAAAGCCAGGCTGGACAGGGCTGGGAGCAGCCTGGGATGGTGGAAGGTGTCCCTGCCATGGCAGGGGGTGCAATGGGATGATCTTGAAGGCCCCTTCCATTCCGTGACTCAATGACTCCTTCAAACCGCTGATTCCATGGAATTCCAAGCCGCACAGGAAAAGAGAGTTCACACCTGGCAGCTTATTTCCAGCCCTGAGAGCGGATTCTCTGTTTCAAACCCGTTCTCATGCTCCTGCACCGCATTCACAGCAGCAACACAGAGCTGCCTGTTAGCACGGAGCGCAGCGGTTTTGGGACCAACGGGTGGGGAGAGGGATAAATTCCGTGGTGCCTCAAAGTCAGCGAGGGCAGCAGCTGCTCTGGCTCCAGCCCTGCGCCTGCTGCAGTGGAGCAGGGCCAGGGAGACTCCTGCTCTGCCCGTGGGCTCTCATCCATGAGGTTTGGATGGGGGCTGGAGCTCCTGGCCCGTGGATGAACGGCAGATCCGAGCCCCAGCTGCAGTTCAGCGCTGTGCTGGGTGACCCAGCTGCCGTGCCAGGAGCGGGGAGCAGCCTCCGCATCCAGCAGGAGCCTACAAAACACAGCCCAAAGGGGGCTGCACCTGAGCCACGCTCGTTTGGGAGCATCCCATCGACTGCACGGACAGGGGATGGGGCCCTTCCAAAGCACAGAATTCCAAAATCCCAGCTAAAGAAGACATTTATTAAAAAGCCTAAATTATTCTCTTTTCTAAGGCTTTTAACTTCTCCACTTAGAACCTGACCTTGGTTCAGCCTGTCAGATTCCTTAAGTTTTCCTACCTAAAAATGTAGGGAATCCACCCTTTATCCTAGGATCACATTCCCAAAACTTCCCATTGAGGTGTGATAAGGACACACTCCTAATTAAGCCAGCACTTTCTAAGAAGCATTAAAGCTGTTCAGGATCCATTAATTCCCAGCTTGGAATGACTCTGGGAAGTTCCTTATCTCCATCCCTCATTGATAGGGCTGAGCTGTGGCACAAACCACAAATGGAAATCCAATTCCTGGCACCACTCAGCTGGGCTTGGATCATGGAACCACCTCAAGCAGTCAATAGCACGGAATTAACTGCAATAAATGCTCTTTCTGCTGGTAATTGTTTCAGGTTCAGGCCTGGGTTATCCACTGTTGTGAGGAAAATCTGCAGGATTCCCGAAATAGGCTCGAGCAGCTCGGTGAAGAGAGAAGGCTTTGGAAAATCTTGCTCCAGTTTGGATTGATCCTTAATTTTACAGCTTTGTGTTCTTCTCGATAAGCTGGGTTGTTTTGTGACTCAAAGTCTTCATTCTCTCAGCACCAAGTGACTTCTGTAAATGTAATTTTTACTGGGCAGGTTGTCTAAGATCTCCTGTTCTGCCTAAATCTGATTTCTATTGCTAATTTTTTTTCTGGTTTTTGCAGCTTTTTTCCTTGCCTATATTAAAGACCAACAACAAACAAACTCAGCTTTAATAGCATGCAAAATTTGGCTTTCATGAAGAGAGACAAGGATGCTGTTTAACCCTTCCAGAAAAAATAAAAGAAGGGTTGAGTTCCCTCCTTAAGTTTCTCAGCAAATCTTAATCAAACCCATGAGAGAAAAACAACAAAAAGTTTTATAGCATTTAAAAAAAATAAATCCACAAATTCCAAGTCGTTTTCCACCTCTTCTCCAGCCCAGTTTCATTTAGGTAGGTGGGATCTGTGGGCTTCCTGCAAAATAAAGTACTTTTAGCAATTTTTTATGACAAGATGAAATTCATCCTCGTTGGTACCTCAGCATTGCCTGAGCTGTGGAGAAGTTGCCACTCAGAGAGAGAATTTTAGGTCTAATGACCTCCACCAAGAGGAAAATGTGTCCTTACAAGTATAAAGTGAGCAGCAAATACATTTATTATAACAAATCACCCAATAATATGGCCAGCACAAGGAGATTTGGTGCTGGGATGACACAATATCATTTCAAAGAGAAAATACAATTCTTATCAACCACCCAGCAGCTTTTAAAACAGATTTACTGACGGGGATAAGCTGAGTGTAAAACAAGGAGCTTGTAGTCTGCTGCTCCTTCCATATTTTATTTATAGACTCCCCAGTTTGCCAGTTAACCACCCAGTCTGTCTTGGAAATGTTTAATAAAACTGCTGCTCTCTCCTAGTTCATTTTGCTGGCTGAAGTTCCTTGAGTTGTTGCTCCCAAAATTGGACACTTGATGATTTTTGAGGACAATGACTGCTGACTGCTCACCTCAAACGGGCAGAGAAAATAATTGTTATTCACTTTTATGCTTTCATTTCTTTTTCCTGTCTTCAAACACTGTCTCCTAATGTGTCTTGAAAATACGTAATTTTAGGAATGGAACGAGTTATGATCTCCTGTCCAAGGGCTGATATTGAAATGTGCTTGATGGTCACAGGCTCCAGAAGGAGAAAAGGGAATTAAGCATCTGGGTCAGCCCTGGATCCTGGGCCTGATGGAATTATCCTCTCGGATGGTTTTTGAAAGACTAAATGAGGCTGCACCAAAAAATGCAAACTTTTTAGTCAATGTTTCTCTTTAATGCAGCACTGCACACTCTCCTTTGCACTGACAAGGAAGGGGATGAAGACACCAACAATGACAGCTCTTCCTGGGTCTCCAGGAGCCATTAAAAATCCCACGGGGACTGCAGAGGATTGAATTAAACCAAAGGGAAAAACTGACCCTCGAACTGTAAAACGAGCTACCAGAAGCAGGGAGAGGGCTGTGATTACCAGGAGTGGGTTTCTATTTGTGCTCCCACGCCGAAAACTTTTTGGCCAACCCTAGATGTGGTTATTTGATCCCAAAGCATTCCCAGCTACTGCATCGCTCTGCCAAAGGTGGGTGAGTTCCCTGCATCAAATTCCCGTGTAAATTTTCAGGAAAAAATGGGCCTGTAGAAATCTTGGATTTCATTTTAATTTTTTTTCCCTACAAATCTTTACAGAAGAGTTGGATTGGCACCAGATCAGCAGTTGGAAGAGAAAGTCAGAATAGGATATGGGGGCCTGAACCGGGTCTCAGAGACCCTAAACCAGGGAAAACCGGGAAAACCATCCCCATAAATCTTCTGGGTGTGGTTCATGATGATTTTGAAGGCTTTATTCATCCTGGCCAAGACACCCTTTGCCGACAATTATATATTGGATTCCTCATCAGAATTAGCTACAAAATATTCTGTGCCTGGGATTCCTAAAAATAATCTTAAATATTGATGAAGAATGTCAATACCTGAGAGTACAGGAAGGTTTCAGGTTTGGTTTGATGGGTTTGGCATTTTGACTTACCTCCTTCCTGCATCGTGCATTTGCTTTTGGAAAATGCCTCATGAACATCCAATTTCCAGTGGTACTGGTAATAATGGGAACTGCAGTGATGGAGAGGAGGCAAGGATTTAATTTCATCACTACATAAAATACATAAAATATAAATTTGAGACAATAATGGCTCTTGGATGAAATTGAACTTGGGAAACTCAAAATATTTTAATTCCAAGTAGCAAAAAATGCAGCGGTGGAGGAGAGGAAAGGGAGAGGGAGAGGAAAGGGAGCTCAAAAAAATAAGAGACTCTTTCAACACTGAAGTATTTTTAAAAAAATCAAACCCAAATGGAGTCAATTAGTGCCATCCATGCCATTCATATTAATTAAAAAATGCTTATCACCAGATTATATTGCTTGTTTGCACCATCCTTACTTCATTAGCACTAATTGGAAGTAATTACGACTGATATGTGAAATATTTAATTAAAAGATTTATCTGCTTCTATTGTCATGTTTCTGGAGCATCTGCAGGGTTGTCAGGACTACAGCTCTACCTCTTCTGGATCTTCTGGGAGCCTTCCCAACACCCTCTGTCTGTCCTCACCACGGGTCGGAGTCCAACCGCCCAGGAAGGGATCCAAACCTCAGACTTCACCTTCCCCTCAAGAAATCAACACCCTGAGGGAAGAGCTGATGTCTTTTTACCCTGATTGCCGAGAAACTGAGATGCAGGCAGCCACACAGATGTTCCCTGTCTCCCTCCAGCGCTCTCCTCTTCCTTTTGGAGCCATCCACCACATTCAGCCAAATTTGACTGACCAGGAAACACAATTTCTCTCCTCCAGGTTTCCCATGTGGGCACAGAAAAGGGCTGTACATTGATGCTCTCCCTCCTGAGGCCTCAAAAGGGGATTCCTGCTTTTACTTCTCAGACCTCTGGATCACAAAACCTGGAAGACCCAAGAGCCTCACCCAGAATCCCAGGAGGAGAAGCGAAACCGGTGGCTCAAAAGTCAGGCTCTGCTCTTTCCCAGCTCTTTTCCCCTCGGTAGCACCTAGGACTGACAGGAGCAGCGAGAAACAGGTTCTGCTCCATTACCTCCCCAATCACTGCTGTTCCTCTGCTCCCAGGAATGTCTGCTGGGAATGTCGGCGCAGCTGCTGAAGGTGAGCACAGCGAGATAACGGAGCTGATCCCGCGCCCCTCACGCGCAGCCCGGGCGCGGTGAGGCCTCCTCTGCTCTGCGCCAGCACTTCTGGCTGCAAGGAGCAGCCACGGAGCTCACAGGCTCTGTAAACTCGTGGAATCACTAAGGTCGGAAAAGATCTCCAAGATCAAGTCCAGACTTGGCCAAACACCACCTTGTCAATCAATCCACATCACCAAGTGCCACATCTGCTCGTTGTTGAACCCTTCCAGGACTGGTGATTCCACCACAGCCCCTTCCAATGCTTAATTGCCCATTCAGTGAAGAAATTTTTCCTAAATCCAACCTGAACCTCCCCTTGAGGGCATTTCCCCTTGTCCTATCACCCGGGAGAAGAGGCCGACCCCTAAATTCCATTGTGCTCCATTCAAAGGCTCATTGTATGTAAAAAACTGCTGTTTTCTGTCCCAATATCCTATAAACTCTATTATTTTATATTAAATGCAGCCTAGTGATTACTCTGCCCATGCCCCTGTCACCCTGTAACCACCAGCACTGGTATATGGGTGTATTTTGAAAGCTATCCTTTGAAAAGATCCTTTTCTTTGCGTTACAGGACCGATGATTCCTATAAAATTGTTTCTTTTTTCCAAACCACACCACATAACTTGGTCACAAGGCACTGCCAGGCTTCAGGATCTCTCTCAGGCACAAAATGAATGGTCTGAATCATCGACTGCAGCTTGGCTAAACCCAGCTCTTCACACTGGTGGGGGAAAAGTGCCTTTTACAATCTCATAAACTGGGAGGCTGAAATTATCACTGCAGTTGTTGAGAGTTTTATAGAGATTAAATCTCCTCCATGATAGACTGGTAGCAAAGCTGAGGGTTGGTTTATGAGGGAAAAAAGCAACCATAAAGAGAGAATTGGCTTCGCTCGCTCGCCCCAACCTTGTTTGAAAACTCTTCCTGGCAGTTCTACAACAACAACAAAAAAAAGCACAGAATCACAAAAAAACTCAACTGTTTCTTCCTGATTTTGTCCTTCCTTGTCAACTGCCGTGCTACAAGGAGCATCCCCTCGTGCAAGATGACATGGCTTCAAGGTGAATTGGGAACATTTTCAGGGAAAGAAGTGCACATTCAGTGGCGAGGTAGTTCTGAGATGAAATCTTTCCCATTGGCTCAAGGGTGAGGCAGCGTCTGGTGGGGGGGGTGTCTTCAGCTGCCACATTTTTAAACGAAAAGCTCATGAGGAAATCAATTTTAGGGCAAATAAGGCAGTTTGGATCACAGAACCACAGGAATTAGGTGCTGGGAGGAGAAACCTTGGGAATATCTTTGTGGGCTGCGCAGCAGTCGACCCCACAAAAGATGCTGAAAGATTTGTTGGTCAAGGTTTTGCTTTGATCCAGCTCACTCCACATGGGGAATTACATTTATTTATTCAGATAATTACTTGGAATTAGTTTTTTATCACTACCTGGATAAGTCCATTGGAAATCAGTCTGGCATCCAGCTGAAGACAAGGGAACATTGTCCAGTTTGAGTCTTCCATCCACATCGTGGGGATCAATAAAGGGGTTTGCAATTAACTCAAAGTATTTAAAGTGGATGAAAAGCCTTCCCCAAATTCACAGGATGCTTTCAATGGACAGTTGTGGTTGAGTATTTTTGTTAAAGGACAGCGAGACAGTCAAGTAGCCCAAATCCATATCTCAGGAATTATTTAATGGCAGATATTCCCAGCAGATTCTGAATGCTGCTCTTCCAGAGATAATGAAAGAAAACTAATCAAAGCAAAGCTTTAAAGACGAGAAAAACAGACCTCCCAGACTCCATTCTCAACATCCCTACCCTGTAACACAACTTCTTAAATCAAAGAAACTGAGACTTTTTTGACAGAATCGACACCATCTGTAAATTCATGCAAAAAACCAGTCACTTTCCCCCAAAAAGTTCACATTTGGATTACTTTTCCTTCATGTTAACTTTCAAATAAGCCTTCCTCCTGCATCCAGCCAAAGCCTTTACTCTGACATTGCCTTGAGATGCTCTGGCTGTTAGTAATAATAAGGACAAGTGAGAAATTATTAAAAGAGATTTATTGAAAGTGACTGAATGCTCCAGGGTACCATAGGAGGAGGTTCGATCCTCAGAACAATTTTATACAGCATATTGAGGCTCTTCAGACTTTCAACTTACAAAAAAAAAAAAATGGAAAGTTTCTCGTGATTCAGAGCTACTTTGACACAGCTTCAAAGCAGCAGCATCTCAAAGCAGCGTTGAAGGAAAAATGGAAGTATTTTACAATGACAGCTCTAATATCTGAACTCAGCCTAAAAGCTGTCAAATAAATTAATAGTGATCTAGCAGCTCTGGTAGGGAACCTTCTCATGTACAAATGGCCTTGGGTTTTAGCCTACTTTTTAAAGGCAATGTATTCGTAAAGGAATTTAGGAAATTTTCATTTGCGCTACCGGTTTGTGGCGCTTGACCACGACAAAGCCACGCAGTAATTGTTGACTACAATGTTACACGCTAAAAACACTTTAAAATATCATAATCCAACTTATCTGAGCAGCCCAGTGTAGTGGAAGGTGTCCCTGCCCATGGCAAGGGGTGGAACGAGATAAGCTTTAAGGTCCCTTCCAACCCAAACCACTCTGTGATTATTTAATTTTCCCTGAAGGCAATGAGATTGGGGGTAAACAGCACCTGCATTCACCAATATCTGCTTATTTTGGGGTTATTTTTTCTTAAATGTTTATATTTCCCTCACAGAATCATTAAAGTTGGAAAAGACCTCCAAGATCACCAAGTTCAACCTTTAACTGATATCACCACATCCAATAAACTGTAAATTTTGGACACTCCCAGGGAGCAGATGGGGGTAATCCATGAATTTAGAGAAGGACAGCTGGGAATTACTTTAGGAGAGTTTGATTTGCAAAATCCAGAGCGGGTTCAATATCGCTTTGGCTGCACAGTTGCAACATCTTGTGGATGCACCAGCAGCCATGGGGTTGTGCAATCAGCGTTTCCTGCACGGCCACAAACCCAGGGGGCTGAGTTTGGGTGGACTGAAGCCTTTCCATTCATTTATGGCAGAGGAGGATGAAGTGGCTCATGAACTCATAGGGGAAGAGGCAGAGTGGGTCTGCCCAGGTGTATTTTTTAATGCAATTTGAAAGGAAAACATTTCTTTTGCTTAGCTTGAAAGGAGAAATATTTTTTACACCTCTTAAGGCCTAAAATTGCCACTAATGATGGCTGCTAATGTCATTTGTGACACTGCAGCCTCAGCCCCAGCCAGGCAGAGGCAGAGAGAATCAGATTTCCCTGCTGGGAGCAGGGAGAAGGGAATGATTTCAGCAGGGACAGAGCCCTGGTGGCAACGTGCTTTCAATTATTTCAGAGAGAAATTAATCTGCCCTGTGGGGTTAGACAGGTTCGGGAGCATTTCTCACCGGAATTTCCCACACTTCTCATGCATGGTTGCAAAGGACACAGCCACTGGGAGTGCGGGTCAGGCACCAGCCTGGGTTATCCAGGGAATACACACATGGGAAGTGTGTGTCTTGTTCCTCTCCAGGCCAGCAGGAGAAAAGATAACAAAGAGAAACGTGAAAGTCAGAAATACCTTTGTAGGAAGTCAAAAATGCTCCAGCTGGGAAGGATGACGCTTGAGGACATGGGTGGTGCTGGATAACAGTTGGACTCCATGATCTTTCAGGGCTTTTCCAGCCTAAATGATGTTTCTCTGAATCTAGGAAAAAATCCAGAGAATCTGCAAAGCAACGGGAATGATGGATCCAAAAAGCAAAGCTCATCAGCCTTTCCTGCCGCCACCAGTCCCAAGCACAGGGAGGAGAGACCATGGAAAAGAGTGAGATTCCAAAGGGAAATGCTCCTGTGGTCCCATCAAAGGAGGCAAGGAGGGGAGAGGCAGGGGGATGTCACAGAATCGGGAATGCAAAGGAAAATACCAGAAAAAATCTCAGCCACAGCCAAGTTTGTACCAATGGCTGGGCATCCTTTCAGGAAGGCAAAGGAATTCCAGTGTCCCACTGGGCTTTTTGTTGACTCTCTCCTATGGAACTTGACTCCTGATCAAAGTTTACAACGTTAAAAGCAAAGGTAAAGCACGTAAGGATGGGGGAAATGTCACAACATCACCTGAAGCCCTTCTTAGAATCCTCACAGAATGGATTGGGTTGAAGGGACCTTAAAGCCCATCCCATTCCACCCCTGCATGGGCAGGGACACCTTCCACCATCCCAGGCTGCTCCAAGCCCCAGTGTCCAGCCTGGCCTTGGACACTGCCAGGGATCCAGGGGCAGCCACAGCTTCTCTGCTGCAGGAATTCCTGGGTATCTACTAAGTGAACATTCTCCTCTAAACACAAATTTTCAAGTCCTCACCCATTCACAAATTAGAAAATCGTAAATTCCAACCTAACCCCAAATGGTGCCATTTAAATGCACACTGGCCTTTTGTTGGAAGTTGTGTGGTTGATTCTAAATTAGGTGAAATTTTAATTGCTTTGCCTGTTCCTCTCCTGTGTCAGGACTGGAGCTGGTAAAATGCTAAATGGTGACTACCCAACGTAATTTAAACGTGTATTAATTAACAAGGGTAACTTTAAAATCAACTTGCACAAGGGAAAAATTAATCGACACATTTGGAAAATTATCTCCAAAATCCCTTTTACTTGCAAAAGGACAGGAGAAGAAAATCTTTGTACTTACAGTCTGCAGGAAGTGTCTGCTCCTTGGATTTTTGTTCCAGGACTGCCCTGGATTTAATGCAACTACAAATCAGTTCCTGGGCTTTGACATCCAATATAAATTTTGTTATATCAAGACTTTGGGGACTCTGCAGTAAGAAGCTTTTAGGATTATTTGGACATTTTGAAGTTTGTTCTTACCTTCCAACTGCGTTCGAGTGAGACAGCCCAGGGAGGCAGATTTCCAAAAGCTCTTGGTGCTTGTTGGGTTCATGTGGATGTTTCCCCAGCAGAGAAAATTCTCCCAGTGCTTTTCACTCAATTCCCACAGCCCGGAGCTGCAAAACTGCTGAACCTCTCGGGGAAACCCACTAGTGCCACAGCCAGCAATTAATTTTCTTTGATGCAAGTTTTTCCACATTTTGGATGCTTCTTCTACGAGCCAGAGTGGGATGGGTTCCTCCAGATGTGTTGGAGCTCGGGTGGGATCTGGATCTCCCAGATGCTGCTCTGCTGGTCCAAACCAGCAGCCCAATAAACTTTCATCTGTCCCTATGCTCTCAGTTATCTTAAAGTTTATGGGTCACATCAGAGGATTTGGTTTGTTGAATTTTAATATTAGAAAAAATTAATTATTTGAGGATGAAAACGTAGAGAACTGGTTCGGCTTTTAGCAAAAACAACCTCCATCCATGCTAATAACTCATTCCGTGAGGGCTGGATTTTCTTTGGACCTTCATGCCCACACTCCTTGGCTTTAGCTTCACTTATTTTACCTGCCTGACTCTTCCCAAATCCAGAGTTCAGCCCAATTCCTGAGTCAGGGCTCGGAGAGCACAATCATCATCCTCCAGGTACAATAACAACTCCTCCTTTTCCAATAAAGCCTGTGGAGATAACACCTTCAAACGAGCTTTAATGAGACAAATGAAATCTCTTTGGGTTGTGTTCTACCCCAGTTTAAAAGGAAATTATTTCCCAATAATTTACTGGAGTGACCCTCTGCAAACAATATTAGCTGAAATAACTGCACTTCATTATCTTTATAATAACAACACACAGAATTCAGGGTGCCTTAAAATTCCTTTGGACAGCACGACCCTGTGTTAATAATAAGCTGTGAAACCAATGCTTTGGGACACTGAGGAGGAAAATGATTTATTTATAAAGCACCTTTTCTCTCTTAAGTGACACTGAATCACTCCAGGTCACAGGTAATTAAAGCACAGGAAATGAAGGATGGGATTTAAGAGCTGGAGTTCCTTTACTCAGCAAAGAGCCCCACGGATCACAAAATCACAGAGTTATTTGGGTTAGAAAAGACCTTGGAGATCATGAAGTCCAACCTCGTGAAACGTCATGAATCAACTGTGTAAATACAGCAGTCCCCAACCCACAATCACTGCAAAAGCAGAGAACTGGGTTATTTTTCAGAAATCCTCCATGAAAGCTCCTTTTTTTTTTTTAATAAATCCACTCCATTTTTTCATTAAGACAAATAAATAAATAAAAATGCTCCATAAATAAATATATGCCAGTAAACATCCTGGGAGCACTGCAGCTCTACCAAGTCGTAACTCCCAGCAAAAAGAAATTTGGATGTCTTATCTAGACCTGCTTGTTATCATTGATCCTGGGAGTGCCAGAACAGCACAGGCAGTGGTCTGAAAACGCAGGGAAAAAAAGCCCACACAGAACCCGAAGCACTTTTCAGCTGCATTTGAAAAAATGCAGACAATGAAGTTTTTTCCCTTTACCTGGCGAGGGATGATATTTCAACTATTTGATCTGAGGAAAGGAGGCATCTGCTTGAAAATCCAGCAGCCAACGAGGCTTGTTATACAAGCGAGGTTGTTTTCTTCAGTGATTTCCGAGAGCAAACTTTCCCCCACGAAGGCTGATGACAAACAAGCTCCGTGCTTTGACATCTGCTGCACGAGCTGAGTTGGCTAAGTTGAATCCCCTCCTGTCTCCTCCAAACTGCCTTGATAATGGAGCAAACAGGGAAAAGAGGCTTCTCTCCGACTGTTTCAAAGCTTTCCCAAAGAGAATCGTAACTGACAGGAAATGCAGTTTGGGAGTTATAGAGGAAAAGCAGGAGTGGGGAATTAACACACTGAATTTGGGAGGTGAGTTCTCCTCTGTAAATGTTTCTGCACACATTTGCAGATCAGTTTGGAGCTTTCCCGGCCTTTTCTCTGCCTTTCCACTTTGCTATGTAAGAAAGAAGTTGAAATTAGGGGCCGCTGCTCATCTACAGCAGCTTTGGAGGGGTCAAGTTGGAGAAGTGAGGACATCATGAAGAGGTCCTCAGGACAGGACGTGGGGAATTAATGCCATTTGCTCATTTTCACTATTCAAGGGATTTTGTTGTTTCCTAAGCTGTTTTAATTGGTTTTTTCCCCTTCAAGGACTGCCCAGGGAGGTTTGGAGTCCCCATCCCTGGAGGTGTCCAAGGAATTCCTGGACTGGGCTGGGTGACAAGGCGGGGATTGGGCACAGGTTGGACTCGATGATCCTGGAGGTCTTTTCCAACCTCAATTATTCTGACTTCCTAATTTGGCTTTTGCCACTTTTCAGGCTTTTGATCAAATCTGCTCCTATTTCCCTCCCAAAGCATTTTAAGCCTTCAGGAGTGTGGGGTGCACTAAATATTTTTGGTTTATGCTCTTGTGAGAGACTCCAGGCTGTCCCCGTGTTCCTTTTCCAGCCTTGTCTCCCAGTTTGAGCCGCGCTGCTGTTATTTTCCCTGAGCTATCCTGTCAGGACTTTGACTCATCGTTTTTGTCAATCAGAAAGGATTGTGAAGGATTTCCTCCCCAGCTGGGGCAGGATCTGGAGCCCAGGAATGAGCCCGAGCCAGCTGGGTTGTGTGAAGCCTCCTGTCTCCTGTGCACATGAGAGTGAATCCCCTCAGGCTGATTTTCAATTATTGATAAATGGGTTTAAATACCAAACGGTGCTGCAGAGACAAGGAGCCTGAGATTGTATAAAAAGATCTATTTTGTCCCTTTGGAAATCAATTTATTGCTCAGAGCTGCTATTTAAGCTGATATTTGCTTTTCAATCACATCAAGCCACTCCAGGATGCTCGGTGTCCTATCAGCCTCAATCTGTGGGATTTTAGGAATGCTGGGAGGGATCCTCAGAGGGAGAGCCTGCTCTGCAAGGGGAGGAACGAATTCCAATAGTTTTGGACCTCCTGTCCTTTGGCATACATCGGGGAAATGTTAAAAATATATAAATTAAGAATTATATTGGGAAAAAAAGAGTAATTTGAAGCATTCAGCTTTGCACGAAACCTGTCCCAAAAATTTCAGAGCAAACAGCAGTGACTGAGTCCCCCCAGCTCACACCTAGCCACCTTCCGCTTGTTGTGGTGCCTTTTTATGGCACTGACAAAGTCCAGAGGCAATTCCAGCTTTTCCCTGGGAATTTGGCGTCACAACAGGGGCGTTGTGTTCGTTCAGCGGGGTTTCAGGTGAGTGTAGATCAGCCCTGGGCACCCGGGGACAGGCTGGATCAATCCAGCCCTGCTCGTGTCAAAGGCACCGGCGCCAGCTCGGAGAGGGCTCAGAAATCAACTTCTCTCTGAAAGACAGAGTCAGCCCTCAAAGGCAAACTTTTGCAGGCAGTTTCTTAAGAAAGCTGGCCAGGAAAAACTGACTTTATTAATTATTCAGCTCATCTAACTGACTGCCAGTTAAATAGCTCCACGCATTCTCTAAGTAGGCAAAAATCACCTGAAAATTCCTTTTAAATTCTGCTTTTCTGCTCAGGAGTGGGGTGTGTTTGATCAACACCTGAAATATTAAAATATCTTTTTAAACTAAAAGAATCCAAATACCTGGAAATCATCTGCAATAAACATGGCTTGTCCTATGACATATTAAATTAAACAGCAAGAAATATGGATTGAGAATGCAAATTAGTTCTTTGTAGAGAAATGGGGTTGGACCAAACAAATTTATCAGCATTTCCAGTCAAATGTCATTCAGATTTTTACATGAAAAATGCTTGCTTAACAGGCTGAAATATATTTTATCCAAAATGAATGTAATTAATCCAAATCTAAACCATTCCTATTACAAATATTCACCCACCACCAGTCCTGTTTTATTCTTTTTAATCCCTCCCTGTGCTCATCTTTCAGCTCTCACTGTCCCCTTTGTATTGCTTCCCATAACGTTTTTATCCACCAAACCAATTTTATCTATGAAAACATTGAAATAATGCTCTAATTTTCAATTTCAACCATATTTTGTTGCCCCTCTCCCCTTTGCTGAATAAAACCGCTGCCTTCCAGGTGTGCATCCCACCTTCCACCTGCACCAGCTTCTCCAGCAGAGCCCCAGCCATGAATTTGTTCCCTGGTCAGACACTCCACAATCATCAAACAGAGCAGCCACCTCCTATTGATGAAAAATCTCCGCTTGCAACTAAGAATGTCAATTATTCAATATTTCAGGATTCTGTCTTAAGCTCTGCCAGAAGTGTTACTTCCACAAGTGACAGAACCTGGCTTCTCCCCAGCTCCACAAGAGGCAAACACCAAAGGCCACTTTTTGCTGATGCAGTTGGAAGGATTTAGAGCATAATTAAAAAGCCAAAAGGATTTCAGAAAGTTGGAAGGAAAGGTAAGGAGACTAAAAGCAAAACAATTCCAAAATATAAGTTGGGGGGGGGGGATGGAGTCCTGTGCTTCATATAATCTAATTTTTTTTTAAATTCTAGTTTTACCAACAGTATGATTTTCCTCCTCAGATGCTCTGTGGGCATGGATGATCCTGAGCAAGGGTTATGGGATTCAGGTGGCTGCTCTTATCCCAAGGCAGGGATTTAACAGCATCTGGGGTGGTTTTCACGTTTTATTGGAAGAGACAAGGAGAGTTTATGTGCTCAGTTAACAGCGCGCAGGAATTTCCAGTGAGGAGCCTCAGCTCTCCAAGCCAGGCAGTTCCTGCTGGTTTGCCCTGGATCTGGGAAAAGCTCTCTCAGCTAAACTGCAACTGAAAGCAGCACCTCTGGAAGTGCCTTTTGGGCCTTAGCTCTTGGTCTTTCCTGGTTTTCTGTGGAGACGTGCAACGTTCCTCCTTTCCAGCTCTTCTACCTTTTCGAAGGATTCTAAAAAAATCCTGTAGATGGACAAGAATATTGGGATGAACATCTGACAGTGCCTGTAGTGGGAACAGACCCCGGTGTCGTGCTGAGAACGAGCAATGATTGAGAGCACCTCACCTATGGAGAGCTGGGATTGAGCAGCCTGGGGGAGAAAAGGCTCCAAGGAGACCTCAGAGCCCCTTTCACTGCCTAAAGCAGCTCCAGGAGAGCTGGAGAGGGACCTGGGACAAGGGATGGAGGGACAGGACACAGGGAATGGCTTCCCACTGCCAGAGGGAAGGGCTAGATGGGATATCGGGAAGGAATTCTTCCCTGTGAGGGTGGGGAGGCCCTGGCACAGGTGCCCAGAGAAGCTGTGGCTGCCCCTGGATCCCTGAAAGTGTCAAAGGCCAGGTTGGACAGGGCTTGGAGCAGCCTGGGACAGTGGGAGGTGTCCAGGGGTTTGGAAAGAGATGGTCTTGAAGGTCTCTCCCAACCCAAATCACTCTATAATTCTCTCACTCACTTAGCAAGAAGAGGATTTTATTATTCTCCCTGAATTCTGCTTTTAACAGTTCAGTTCTTTAACTGATACTGGAGAATGGCCACAGAAAATCTTACCCTGATTTTTTAGATTTTTTTTTTAGGCAGGAAAGTTGAGTGTGGAGCTGCGTTTTGGTGCCATCAGTGTCAAGCTGGTTGTGCCATAATCGCTCTTCACCCCAGGAGGTGTATGGAACAAAGCAAACACGAAAAAATACCCCGAAATAAACCAGAAGCAATCCAAAAGCAGAATATTGAAATCTGGATTCGAAATGTTGTTTAGGAACTGGTACAAAACTGCACAGCACTGATTTGGGAAGCCACAAAAGGCTTGGACACCTTCAGAGAGAGAGTAGGGAAGAGCTTCTCCAATGCCACATCCCTATGGAAGCAGCCAGCCAGGAAACAGCCGGGATCTGATTTATCTGAACCCCGCCCAGTCCTATTTCCTGCCAAAGGAATCAAGCAGGGGCAGGAGGATTGATGGCTTCGTGCAGCAAAGCCTCTCCTTGGCACCCTTGGCATCATCCCCGCACCACTCCTTCCATCCCAGTGGGAATTCCCCGCCTCTCACTGCATCCAAACTCTTGGAGATCTTCCCCAGAGCCACTGTCACCTTCAGAGGGGACGAGCAAGTCTGGGGGATGCCTTTGGAGAGAAAGGTTGGGCAGCTGTGCTCACGAAAAGCAGCGTTTCTGTGACCGGCAACATGCAAAGATCTGTCACTAAAAGCCATCATTTCTCCCAGCCTCCCACAGGTGACACCGAGTGACTTCAGAGCAGAGTCTGGCTCTAATTGAACAAATTCAGGCTGTCAGCCTCCTTTGATTCCAGCATTAACTCCAAAAAAATTTATAATCAATTACCTCTTCAATTTTGTAGGAAACTTGGGAATTCTCTGCGTTTAACAGAAGGTGACTGCAATACCTCAAACTCCTTTTGCATCAACTGCAAAGAATAATGATTTTCCCCGGCAATGCTGAATTGTTGAAGGCATCTTTTATTTTGGGAACTTCAAGCACTTCTCAGACATTAACTCAGGAGGGCTGGCACTAGTTCCACCTCAGAGAAAAGCGCTGCTGTCCCTTTTTCAGGTGAGCCATGGACACTTTCAGTGCTTTGCTTGAGGCCAGGAGTGAGTCACTGGGAGAACCAGAACATCTCTCATGCTGCTGCCAACACCAGCTCAAAAAATATAGGGAATAATTCACGGCAGCCTCGGAATTTATAGCAGAATTTAAGGAGTTCATGGTCTGAGCCCATTGGACTAAGAATCCTTTAGCTATAATTGATGTGGTTATCGTTCATATCCATTCTCACATGGCTACTTGGGAAAGAATTCCACAAATTAATTCTTTTTAATGCTAAAATAACCGTATTTCCCTAAAAGACACCAGTGTTGAATTCATTAAAAACATTATTGCATTAAAAACAACCCAAATGCCATGAAAGACCCAAGCCACAGTTTGGGACACCACACCAGCCACTTTCCATCCCTAAAAAGCTGCAATTACTCACAAAAGGGAGCAAGGGCCAGGACTTCCCCAGGGGCCTTCACCAAGATGGGATTTGTTTTTCGTTCTCCTAAATGAACATTTCCGATGTACAGCTCTCATTTGGAGGAGAGAGCTGTTTATGGATCATTTCCTAATATTTTGTATGTTCTCCTCTCAGCTATAAAAAGGAAATTGTTGGTTATGATTCATTGGTCAGACCAATGCAAATGCTGCCCTTTAAATATGGCGTGATTAATTTAATAGTTCACTTCTGCTGCAGGAAATTATCCCCTGGATAGAAACAAATAGTCCAATTCCCGAGGAATTTCACATTGTTTTTACAACACTTCCAGCAATGGTATAAACAACTCAGAAGTCTCTCACAAACGTTTTCAGTGGTAATTGCCATATGTCACTATTAAAAATTATCCTAATTCTTGCTCAATTACAATAAAATGAAATATTTCCATGGAAATAACACCAGAGTGTTACCTGGTGGTTTCTCAGCCTCTGGATGTTGTGATTCCCAGAGTGACTGGGTTTTTAAATTGTTTTAGAAAGGGGAGGCTAAAATATGCAAATAAGTCCAAGGCACAGAAAGCAGCTCAATTAATTTTCGGGAGGTGCTGAATGGGAGGATTTTGAATAGAACTTGGTTGTAAGGGGAGAAAAAAAAACAAGCATTGCCCAAATCCATCAATCTTCTCACAGGACCAAAACACTCTGTTGTGGCGTTCCATATTCATCATCTTTTTGGGGACAAGCAACTCTTTTTGTTCAGCGAGAGGTATAAAATACCTCGACCGCTGAGCACGGCTTTGTAATGTTCCCAGGGCAAGGATGGCAATTTTTTACATGGAATTGCGATGTTGGAGACGCTTGGAATGTGCAATTAGCCACGGCACTCTGCAATTTGGCTGTCAGCAGGGAGGAGGAGATTCCTCCTCCAAATCCCTCAGGGTTTTCCTGCAGTGCCGCGAAAATGTCCCAGTGTGCTGGTGTCGCAGGTGCCTGATGTGACAGATCTTGTCCTCACAACCCACCTGCAACTCCATTTTGGGGTTGGGAAAAGGCTGGAATTTTCCCAAGGTGGCTCCACTAAACCAAATCTGCTTCAAAAACCACACTGGAGGCGACCAACTGCATCTAAAGCACTTTTGAGTCAATTTATTTGGACAAGGAAGGGCTAGGTGGGGTTTAATCCACCACGAGCAGCCCCAAGTGTCACAGTGGGTTCTCCAAGGCCAGACCTGCAGAAGACACCACAGACACCTCAACAAAGTCATACCAGCAACTCCTTTTTTGCCAAGATCCCAAGTTCTGCAGGTGACTCCCTACACTGCTGGGCAGAGCGCCAGGCTCACTTGGTCCTTTGCCACGGAAACACCAGGAAAAGCCCAAAAATGGCTGGAGGTGGGGGGTCTGCCTCTGAAATTGAAGGAATCTCTGCAGGAAGGCCTGGACTGGCAACATGCCGTGAGCCCACAGTCCCTGGAGGTTCAAGGAGAGGCCCAACGACATGTTCCCTTTCCAGGGAGATTCGGACTGAGCGCATCTGTCTTTAATGATGACATGGGAACATCCTCTTGGATTTATCAGCTTGGGCTGTTGCTTTTCATTTAAAGTGAGCTCAATTTAATCTTTTGAAGAGTGGGAAGAGGTCTTAGCAGCAGCCTAAAAATCTGTGGGGTTTGACTCCTCAGCCCGTGGTAGGAGACAAAGAAACAACCCTGACTGTCCTTGTTCACATCTCCTCACAGAAAAGCTGAGGAAGAAACGACAGAGGAGGAAACTGCCAGACCCTGGACTTGTCTCAGTGCTGGAGGTCAAACATCTCAACATTGTCACGTTCATCCAGACCCAGCTTGGGCCTGCCGGTGTCCCCAGGGACTCCAACATATGGATGTGCTAGAGAAAGTCCCCTGGCCTGGAAAGGAGGTCACATTAATATTTCAGATCACATTTAAGCACAAGTCCTTCAAGACAGTTTCCAGCACATTTCTCTGTACATGGAAATCCTCTGTTAAACTGCTTTCTTACCCAGGCACACGTGGGGATGTGTCCAGCTGTGCTCTGCAGCTGCAAACATCTGCCTGGAGCTCTGCCACCTGCCTGGGCCAGCTGCCACCACACATGCTGTCACCAGTCAGATGACGAATGCCACTAAGGAGTGTTCTGTGGAGGAAACCAGTGACCATCTGACAGCACAAGGGCACAGAGCCTCCAGCTGCCCCAGGGCTGGTTCAGGTTGGACATCAAGAGGAATTTCTCCATGGAAANGAGGGCTGGTTCAGGTTGGACAGCAGGAGGAATTTCTCCATGGAAAGGGTGGGCAGGCTTTGGAAGGGGCTGCCCAGAGAGGTTTGGAGTTTCCATCTCTGGAGGTGTCCAAGGAACGCCTGGACTCAGTGCTCTGGGCTGGGATCAGTCACAGGTTGGACTCCATGGCCTTGGAAGGCTTTTCCAACCTTAACGACGCTATAATTAAGCTAAAAAAATAAACCAGCTGAATTTCCTAACGGAAATGATTTGCCCTTCCCCAATCACCTGAGCCCAAAGCCGTTCCCCTTTATCAGCACTACAGCACAGCAGGAGAGCAAAGCTCATAGGGAGGCCCGGAATCAGCTCTGCAATTGTCTCCAACAATTATGGAAATTGGCCATTTCCATACATTTTAAACTTCTCGGCATTCTCTGAAGATCTTCCCAAGAAATAAACCTTTTTATGCGATCAATTCATCCAGCACAAACTAGAAATACAGATTTGTATTGCACACATCTCCTGGTCCAGGCAGCTTTCCAAAATACCTTTGCCATGAATTTCAACTAATTAAGTCATTTCCAAGGTACAATATTGCCTGGAAGAAGAAGTTAATGAAATGAGTATATGATCCTTTAGCTAAGCTTCATAGTTTAGGAAAGAATTTGAACCTGTCATCAGGTCAGTCTGAAATTATTCATGTTTAAGGCTAAAATGACTCTGAATTAGCCTTAAGTTAATAATATGCTTGATAAAGGTTTTCATGGAAGGAAACCCTAGAAAAACGCTTGTGGAATTTTAGTTTAGCTCTTTTTGTGATGGAATTTCCTAGAGGAAAGGCAAGCCATGCAAACAGTGTCTTTGATCTGCTAAATTTCATATAAAAATTTGTCATTAGGACTCACAAAAATTAGTCTTTTCTACATCCAGAGTGATTTATGCCATGCATGCTTATGAGATGTGCATCTCTACACTACAGATGATAAAAACTGAATTTGATCAACTCTCACTCATCCTTCAGCAGCTCTGATCACTTCTGAAGGTACTTTGCCCTCACCAGTTCATTTTCATCTGAACTACTTCTTATAATCCCCATCTTTGTGCTTCCAGCAGCTGCGTAAGAACAAAGCCCTGCTCAAGCAACATTTCCTTGCAGGACATGTAATTATTAAATTGAGTTCTAATTACAGATCAGAAATTACTGACACTTCTTTAGTAAGAAAATACCCAGAATGCCATAGAGAAATTTGATGCCATTTTTGAAGTTAAACTAAGAGCATTTTGTTTTGGGTTTTTTTTTTTTTTAAAAAAAAAAAAAACCCAAAAAAAAATTTTTTTTTTTTTTTTTTTAAAAAAAAAAAAAAAAGAAACAAAGAAGAAGATATTTTGGGCTCAAATCATGCCTCCTGTATGAATTACATACGATTATATTTAAGATGCTGCTAGGCATTAGTGTACACAAATATTATTTCCTATTAAAATATCTAAAAACATATGTCACTTCTGTGTGGCAGCAGCAGCCAGAAGAGCCGTGCAGTCGGCATTTTCTGTGGGAAGAGGAAGCAAAGGCGCCTCTGGATATGTTCTTTCTATAGAAAGACAGACATCAGTGTGCAGCCAAAGCCCTCCAGGAAAGCCTGAGCTCCAACAGGAGCACTCAGCTCCCAAAAAGCAACTGTGAGCCAAGGGAAGATTAAAGAGATTAAAGCAACCAGCAAACGCTTGGTGCTGGCTCCAGCTGAAGCTCAGCTCCACAGCAGGGCCCTTACGGCACCCAAAAACTGAGGGGAAAGACACCAAAATGCAAAATACAGCAGGAAGTGTCGGATCAAAGCAAAGGCTGGTGGTTAAAGCAGAGGGCAGAGGCACTGTGGAGCTAAAAAGCTGAGGTTTGGCTCCAGACCCCTGGCAGGGAGCCCAGCGCTCACCCCGGCTCGTTGTGCCAATGCCAGGGGCAGGGGAGCATCCACAGCCCACACGTGGTCACCCCACAGCCACAGCGGGCTGGGATGGCTCGGCCAAGGAAAGTCCACCCGAGTGATCCCAGGAAAGACCACCCAAGCCACGGCTGATCCGGCCAAACCACAGAAACCGGAGTTGGGCCTTCAGCTCTTGGCCCATCGCGCTCAGGATGCCACAGAGGCAGATGGCCATGGCTGGGGTCTCCAGAGTGGAGCCTCCCCGCCACACCTCTCCCCCCAGCTGAGTGAGACGAGCTTCCACGTGGTCCCGGAATCCCAGGATGGGTCAGGCTGGAAGGGCCTGCAGTGTGCCACTGGCGCCACGTCCCTGCTCCGGCAGGGCCATCCCGGAGCACTCGGCACAGGATTGTGTCCAGAGGGGTCTGGAATGTCCCCAGTGAGGGACACTCCACAGCCTCTCTGGTCAGTCTGTGCCAGTCACCCCCACACGAAAGAAGTTTTCCTCATGTTCTGGAGGAATTCCCTGTGCATCCATTTCTGCCCATTGCCTCTCATCCTATCGCTGGGCCCCATGGAGCAGAGCCTGGCTCCAGGCTAAGGACGTTTTTGGGATCTGTTTTTCCCAATCAGCACAAAGAGAGTGGCTGTGGAAGCACCCTTACAGCAGCTGTCCTGTAAAATGAAGGAAGGGAGAGGATCCAGCCCACTGCATCTGACCTGTCTCATCAGGCTCTGTCTGGGGTGGCTGGAGAAGGAAATGGGGTCAAAGATGGCTCCAGCAGACCCTTCCCAGCATCCCACGGCCCCTGACGATGGAAATGTGTGAGGAGAGCCAGAGTTACCGTTAGTAAGATTTTGCTGCCATCTTCTGATGAAAAGACATCACATGGGGAGAAATGCAGCTACTGGGCAGCACCACATCCCCTGTGCCCTGGAATGATCCCACGGGAGACCTGGCTCCTTTGGCTCCCAGCAGCCTCCTGGGATCATTTGGATAAATTATTTAAATTCTCGCTCAAATTCCTGCTCCAAATTTCAGAAAACAACCTTGTGCGTGCTGTAGTACCTCCATCAGTACTCAGCAGTTAAACACCATCATACTGTGTTTAACAGCAAATATTTTATCAATCAAAACTCCTCCATGCTTCAATTTCCAAAAATCAAAGGTTACATTAAAATTACAGCTTTAAATCTGAGGCATGAATGAATTTTCTTCAATTTTTATTTTGTTCTCTAAAAATGGGTTAAATATTCCAGTCTCTTGCTTCATGGAACATTTTCACATTGGTACTTCTTGAAAGTAAAGAAAGGGACTTTATATAACATGCAGAAAAATCAACCTAGCATTAAAATAAACTTCTGCTGAGGATAATGATGAACAGCCTACCTCTCTTTTGCATTACAGAGGCACAAGCCCTGCTCCCTTCCCAAAAGTACCACACAGAACTTCAGCTAAAACACACAAAACAGCTAAACTGGAGCAAGAACAGTCCCCCTTAAGCTGCAAAGTTTCTGCAGTAACTCAGAATTCGGGTTTTTCTGTGCCACAATGAAAATCAATCCACGCATTTCTGTTCTAGTGTTGTTTCTTTTATCCTCATTCCCTGTTCCTTATTGCAGAGGGACTGAAATATTCCTTTGAAAACAGCTCCCTTTTGCTCAGTGGAATGTCACAATAAAAACACTTCAGAACATGGACTTGAGCCATTGAGGGGCTTTTCTCCCTTCTTGGAGTCACAGAATGCTTTGGATTGGAAAGGACCTTAAAGATCATCCTGTCCCTCCCCTGCCATGGCAGGGACACCTCCCACTGTCCCAGGCTGCTCCAAGCCCCAGTGTCCAACCTGGCGTTGGGCACTGCCAGGGATCCAGGGCCAGCCACAGCTGCTCTGGGCACCCTGTGCCAGGGCCTCGCTGCCCTCACAGGGAGGAATTCCTTCCCAATATCCCATCCATCCCTGCCCTCTGGCAGTGGGAAGCCATTCCCTGTGTCCTGTCCCTCCATCCCTCGTCCCAAGTCCCTCTCCAGCTCTCTCCCCTTCCTGCACTTCACTACACTCGAGACAAACTTTAAATTCCCTTTAGGCATGTCAAAATTCTCAATTTTTTGTCTGAATGTGTAATTTAAAAGTAAAATTTAAAAATCAACTGTTTGTATTCATTTTTTCCTCACTATTCCTGAGCTTCAGTGGCCACCTACATTTACCCCAGGAGCGAACACTGGACAGAGTTGGCAGAAATTCTCTAATTGTGGCAGAGAGTTATTACACCTCAGTTAGAAATCTGGGCAAGAGAAAAGCTCTCTCCCAACCCCATTTCCTGCCAGTCTCTGGAGAGGAGCAGTGCGAGGTGTGTGAGTGTCAGATCGAATCAATCCACGATGTTCTCTGGAAGTTGGCACAAATTCCAGGTGTACTCGAGTCCAGCACTTTGTGCCTACCAGGAACACGTCCAGTTTGTCCTGATTTCCTCACCAGACCCTCTCCAGAATGGACCAGGGATTTATCCCCAGCTTGCATAACCTCTCATGGAATAAATCACCAATTTCTCTTCAGCAATGAGCTCCACAGCATCAGACTAAAATTGAATGATGGGAATAATCAGAAATCCAAAATATCCCATGATTATTGCCAAGCTTTGTTTACTTCTCCAAATCTAATGCCACCTGATTAAATTTCACCATGTTTACACATCACACCCTGGAGTTCCTCAAACATCAGGAAATGAGATTGACTCTTCAACAGAAAGTGATAACGGAATGGAAATCCATCCATTCCCAATGTAGCAGATTGCACTGTTTGTCATGGATGTGGATCTCCGACACGGGCACCACACACATCCTTAACTGGCTCACAGCTCTTCCAAAGTGCTTTCATTTAATATATTTATCCTCATGCATAATTGATTGATATTTCTTGCATAATTGCTCTCTTTTTTCTTTTTTTTTTAAGGGTTTAATGGTTTTAGTTCATCTGTGTGGAATGGTGTGGGAATTTAGGCAGGCAAAGTCACGACCACACAGACACGGAATTCACTGCCAAAAAATCCATGATCAGCAGAATAGATTCGCTTTCCATGGATCATGCTCATTCTTAACAAAACTGCTGAGAAAGGTCACATCTAGGACATGGATTAATAATCAGAATTTGAAAAATAAAATAATTCCATTAAACTTCTCTCTTCCTGCTGCCTTTCAGGAATACAAATAATCAACAATACCAAAGTGTTCTCCTTAGGGAACATTCACCTTATCCTTGATCAAATGACTCTTAAACTGAGTTTTCCATCACAGGATATTTCAGTCTCTGCTTGTGCTGTCTTTAAGTAGGGAAAAACTTCTGTCTAGGCTTCTAAAGAAGCCTAAATGAAAATTCAATGAAAATTCAATGAAAAATACAATGAATAAATGAGAAGCAGAAATGCTTGCTTCATTTTCTGGAATAACGCATGGAAAGGAGCCCATTGGGCTGAAAAGAGCCCTATCCAACATCTCTGCCCCTAAACCATCCCTTTTCCTGTGATGCCTTCAGAGTTAGAGACCAATCCTGCTAGAAAATTCCATGACACCCAAATCCATCACCATTTAGGATTCCTGCAGTCTTAAATCATCCTAAACACATATTATGCTAAATTAGAACTCCCCTAACAGTGCTGAACTATACCCAACACAACAATATTTCCCCTAAATTCACAGTTGGCTACTAGAGTTTTCCAGGTCCTCAAAATCCATTTGAAACACTTATTTTGCCTTTTTTTTCCCCCCCTAAGTTCAGAAATAGAAACCTCTCCTAAAACTGCAGCGATGCCACCACAGTGATGATACCACAATGAAGGAAAAAAAGGGACAAAATAAACAGCAGCCAGAGGCCAAGGCAGAATTTTTCCAGATCACTCAATGCTGTGCTGTAGAATTATCCCCTCATACCTCAGATCTAAAATTTCAGGCAGAAATTCAGGTGATTATGGTTATAAAGAACACTGAGTCTACTGAAAATTTACAAGACCATAGAAAAAGGGCAAATATGGGGAGAAATCACTTTGGTGGCTCACAGAAATGCATGTATTTATCTACAGCATGTTTCAGAGGTGCCCAAAATGTTCTTCTTTGCTCAATTTCCTATCTATTTTCCTGTTATCCATGAGGATCATCACATCCCACTCACTGAGTCAGGCAATGCCAAGTTCCCTGGCGTATTTAGTTCACGTGATGTTTACTCTGCTGAAGTTTTGAGCACAAAAATACCTTTTATTCATATTAAAAAATATATATTTATTAATGCATAAGAAATGTAATGGTCTTCTAATAACATAGTTAATTACTGGTATTTTTTCCTATTAGTGAAATGTCATTAATGCCTCCCAACAATGAGCTCAGACAAATATTAAGAAACATTTTTAGGCGTCTTGTCCAGAATGTTGTGAAGATAATGATAAACAGACATTCACAAGCGTGTAAAATATAAAAATCTCTTAGTCCTTACTGGTTAGTCCTTAACTATAAGGAGAAAACAAACTCCTAATGGATTTTGACAGATAATGAAGTTGCAGGGACGAAAAAAATTGTGTGCTGGTTGTTTTTCATGTATTGTTTCTTGAGGTGGTACCACAGTCTAATTTTGCTGCTAAAATTCCTCCCTGATAAATCACTGGGTCGTGACATTTAAATGAAGGCAAAAAGAAGAGGCTTAAAATTAAGAAGTCTTTATGAATATGTTGTTGCAGTGGATAAATGGATTTATAGCAACAGCACTAAGATCAATAATTCCATTAAAATGGAAAAGTGATTTTCTCCTTCACCCCACACCCAGTGGGCTGCGGGTTACTTTGAAAATACAGAAATGTAATAAATTGAAAAAACATCAGAATTAGAGCACTGAAAGTGCGAGTATTTGGGGTTAGAACACTTTTAATGAGTGCTGCAGTTACTTCTTAGAGCATCAGCAATCCAGATAAAATAAAGTTGGGGTTTTGCTGTCTAATGCTAAATCAATTCCCAAAAACAGGGCTGAAAATGAAACCAGCTCCTCCACGGAGCTGCTTTGAGCCAGAGCAGCCAAAATCAATGGGATCAAGGCCTGGAACTGTTCCACAGCCCAGCTCTCCACACCACAAATGACTTCCAAACAATCCATGGGCACAGAAAAGGTTTGTGTTCCCTTCTGTGGGGAGTCGCTGGAGTGACACATCCCCTAAACCGCCGGAGCCACCGCGGAAAAACGGGAATTAAAGTGACAGAATTGGTCACACACTGACTTAAACATGGAAAGGTGGAATTTCCTTCTCCTCTTGCTTTTGGCAGGGCTGTGGAGTCAAGGAGGAATCAGACAGGAGACCTGGATGTGAGCCCATCGAAGCGTAGGGACTCATTTTAACTTCCAAAATTGTAGGGAAGGACACGCAGCCCGCTGCCCACGGGGTGAGGGATGCGTGGGATGTTCCTACCCTCCACCCAAGGTGGTTCATCCCCCTGTGAGAGGTTTGCAAGAGCCTCTCTGCTAAAATGCTGCTTCAAGGGGCATGGAAATCTTTATCCCAACCTGCCCAATCACGCTCCTTCCCTTCCCTATGGATAATACCTGCTCGTTACCTGCACCAGAGCCCTGTAGTGGCAGCTGCACCTGAGCAGAGCAGCAAAGGGCCGTGCAGTGGGGGCAAGTCCCTTCTCCTGACTGAACTTCCAGAAAAATATTCCTTTCTTCCCCTATTTTATAGCCCTGCTTGCCAAAGGGCTCCTTCTCCTCGTTCTCCCTGTCTCCATCTCCAAGTCTTTTCCCACTTCCTCCACCTGGAGTTTCCCAGTAAGTCCCTTCTCCCTCACAGTTCCACTCCACAAGGGCCTGAAGTGCCAGGACACAGGGAATTCCCTTAAACTGCCAGGGGGCAGGGTTAGATGGGATTTTGGGAAGGAATTCCTGCCTGGAGGGTGACAAGGACTGGCAGAGGCTGCAGCCAGCAAGTGTCACACCTGACAGCATCATCCAGCTGCTTCTGCAACGACAAAATAAACTTAAACTGCGCCTACATTTATTTCTCATCCTTATCCACCTGACAGCTAAAACTCCTGTTCCAGGAAAGTCCATAAATAAATTTCCCCTGAGCACAAAGGAGCCCATTACTTTCCATGAGGTCACCCAGGTGTTGAATAATCATGTATTTAGTCCTGGCAGAAGGGATGTGAGAGCCTCCAGGACAAACGGGATCTCTGAGGGAACACTACACCCACACGAACAGGATATTTATCTGTACCTGATGCCTTCAGATGCTCAGTCCCACATAAATAATCAGAGCTAGGGCAGTGTTGAGATGAGACCACTGCTTTTAACCAGCACAGAGCTGCTGTAGAAATACTCTCAGCAACAATTTTCTTAATTTGTCCTCCTGGTCAATTCTCTGGGCAACAACTTTCTCAATTTTTCCTGCAATCGAGCAGATCAGTTTCCTTTATATTTTAATTTTTGATAATGACGAGCGGATTCTTTTTTATTATTGAAGTCCCCAGACTAAGCCTGGCTTTCAGAGAAGTCTGATTCAGACGTCGTGTCTGAAGCTCCCAGCCCCATCCGCTTGTGCCACCAGTGGAAATCTGAAAGGGAAAGTTCAGCTGCTGACGATCCAAATTAAAATGGTTCCCCCCATTTGAAAGGATGTGGAATTTTATCCTAGATTGAATTTGACACTGTATCACTAAAGTGAATATAATTCACTGTGATCTCCTTGCCATTTAGAACCAATGGCCCATTCATGTGTAAATGCACCGTTAAAGGAGAAAAAAAGCACAGCAGAGACAGACCATAATGTCATCTGTATCCAAGCAATCACTTCTATTGTGTTCCTGGGATAAAAGGAGAGGTAAATATTAAACAGAAAAAGGATGGCGGTTGTACAGGCATTCAGGAATGTCCATTTTTGTACCAAATCCAGTCACTCACTGTATTTCTGTTTAAGTCTATAGACCACAGGAATGGATTACAAAGGCAAATTCTGTTTAATATGGAGTCCCACCTACTCTGCAGCCAGAAATTAAACATCCCTGCAGGCAGTAATCCTAGATAATTTCCCATAAAAAGATCCCAGAGCAGGAGCTCTTAGATGGGAGTGTGAACAACGCAGTGTAACAGCATCCTCAGCTGTGGATTCCAGGTGAGTTCTGAACACAAGGGCATGGAAAATGCTTGAAAGAAATTTCCTTATCTGTTTCTTAAGCCAGAAGCCAAGCCTAGAGTTAACTTAGTCCTGCAGCACTAAGGGAATAAGGAGCGACTGATATAGAGAGTAATTTTAGAATAATAAAGTGTGGAAATGTGGAAGGCCCATCCTCAAATAAAATAATTATCATGAGACAGGGTACAAATAAGCAGGGCGGGGAAAGTGCCACCCAAGAGAGAAAGGCAGAAGCGTCCAAACTGCCATAATTTTAGTATAAAAGCCACTGGTTTGGTTACAGACCCAGATCCAAAGATTTTTAGACACCACAGTTTCAACCCTGTCTCAGTGCTCCTGGGTGAGGAACCCTGGGGCTCTTCCTGCGGTGCAAAACCTTCCACAGTGCTGCCCTGGTTCGAAAAGCAAGATGTAAATAAAGAAACAAGCAAAGGAATCACTAAAATGGGCTGTAAATAACATTTCCCTTTCTCCAGCGGTCTTTAGGTGAGGGCCCAAGAGCTTTGTCCTGCAAACCCTTCCCAAACTGGGGAACTCGGGAAGGGGCTGGATGGGTTTTTCCACTGCGCTTTTTCCTGGGGAAAAAAACCAGCCTGAGCTCATCTAGTTTCTAATCACTCCTTCCCTGTCACCATTTCTAATCTAGATCTGATTTTATGGAAAACACTGCACTCGCTAAAGTGTCCAAATTGTGGGAATTCACTGCTGGAGGGTTTTGTTCCTGTACAGCCCTGCCTGGCTCCGACTGCTGCTCACTTTGGTACAGTTGTAGATGATTACAAGAGTCATTAAGCAGCATAAAATCATGCATGCTGGCTAATTAATGTGGAATTGATTCTCCTTTTAGTTTCATTTTTTATGCCTGTTGAACTCCACTGAAATCAATAAAGGCGAGCTCAGGAAAGACTGCAGTAAAATTGATGTAAGTGAAGGACGTCGGGTTGGAGTTTAATGAGTTATAAAATCCAAAGAAACAGAAAGAGAAAATCAAACTTCCACCTCCATCCATGTACTTATTGTGATTGTATATGATCAGGAGCGTTTGGGAAATTTTCCTCTGCATTACAGCCCAAGTGATGCACTGGAGGTTCAGTAGAGGAGTAATGAAAGCTCTCAGAGTGATGTGAAAGGGGATGAAAACCCCAAAAAGTTCAAGCTGAGGATCTGGAAGATTCCATTCTTTACTCCCACCACAAACCCACTCCAGATTTACAAAGAATCTTCCCAAACTTTCCTTCCATTTGCCAAGGTTTGGTATCTCCATCTCCTTTCATTACCCACCTTCAGGGTTCCACTCTGTCTCTGTCCTTACAGATCTCAACTCTAAATTGGGAAGTTCTAACCCAATCCAAAACAGAGAAAAAATTTAAAATTTAAAACTTCACCTGCAAACCCTGCTATTAAAACTTGAGCCAAAGAATACTTCTTTGGTTTCCTTCCTCCCTCACCCCACGCTGCCCCTCTCAGACCAGCGTTTCCCAAACTTTGTTTGAATACACCGTTTTTAGCCGCCCCAGGAGTGTCACCGTGCTGTGACACATGAAGCGGGGCTGTCATGTCACATTATGGGATGTGACACCACACGAATTGATGGGCAAACCTGATCTGACACCACAACTCAGAGACTCGCGTTTATCCAACCACGAGCTCGTGTCACACTCTCTGTGAGAGATACGCAAAAAAATTTGCTATTTATCTATTTTTTTTAGCTGTAGATTCAGCCCTTGACCTTTCAGGGCTGGCTGGAAATGAGCAGTGCCAGATTCGCCTGCCTTGAATGTTTTGACAACAATTTTGCTGATGAGAGGAGCAAGTTGTTGCCGTGCTGGAAACCAACCTGCTCTTTACAAAAAAATGAAGAGTTTGCTTCAAAAATGGTTGTGTTTTACAGTCTTAATGGTATTAGAGCTGGATAGAGCACGGCTTTCATTGCCATTCCTCCACAATCTTGGAAAACCAAATTATAAAAATGAAAGAATTCCAGAAATTGTTGATTCCTCACAGGAAGAAAAGAAAAATTTTTAAAAAGTCACATTTCTAAAAGCTGTGTTTAGGTTTTTGCCCTCTGAGGCATTTTCTCTGGATATATTCATGGCAGCTTTAGCTCAGATCCCATCAAAAGTTAGCTCCAGCAATTAGGCAGAAATAGAGGAATATTCCTGTCAGACACATTCCATGATAACCCCAGCAGCACACCCAGGCAGCCTCTCCTCAGGGCACATCTATTTTTTAAATGGAAACACACACAGAATGAGCTGAGTTTTCGTCAGCCTCCCAGCCCAGAGAAGGTGCAGGAAGGGTTTTTTATCCTGCCTTGCTCATCTATTACAGTTCCATAAAACACATTTTTCCTAAGGAGTCATCTGGAATTTATAACGGGCCAAAAATGGAGCCTGGGTAATTGGTCTAAAGAGATTTCTTATTTATTCTCCCCATTTTTATGTTTAATACGAATTATCCAATTCAAATCTCTCCAAATCACACGGGAGATGTTTAAAAATCAATTTTTCCTTCATCCCTGGTAATCAATGGCATTATTTTACCTTCAATGGCCATTTTGTCAGGGAGGTTTGAACCAGATTCCTGCTAATTCCTTCAGACAAACTACATGGATCCATCCCCCTGTAACATCTGCAGCACCAGGGAGCGCCTGAAACCACCCACCAAGGTGTGTGCACAGCTCATCATTCCCTGAATTCTGCTGTAGGACCTTATTCCCTGGGAAATATCCACTGTTCACATCACTGGAGAATTCCTCAGTGCAAGCAGCTGGATTTGCAACCAACAATAACATCCACTCTTTCCACACATCCCTCCGATCGGATCAAGAGTTTTGCCAGAAAAAAGCCCAAAATTGCCTCATGCTTTAGGCTTTAGATGTATTCCATGTGGACAAATGACCAGAATTAATTCTACTATATTTTTAAAAAATCAGGATCCAAGTCAGTGTTCAAAGGGAATTCTCTCAGAGGGTTTTCTTTTTTTTCCTCCCCAACAGCAGCTGCTGACTCACTCAGCTCTTAGTTGCTAAAATTTATGACAACAATAAAATGTTGAAGTCAACCTTCCTTGCAGGCTGCAGCTCAGGCTGGAGAGAGTGCAATCGAAATCCAGGGAAGTGACACAGGAGGAGGGATCCTGTGGTGATCCTACCCCTTAATCCCCAACCAAATCATGGCTCTGCTGCCTGCATTTACTTCTCTTTGCATGCTCGAGGTGATGTCAGTCTCAGGGAGCTGGATCCCGAGGGATTTGGGTTCATCTGCAGCTCTGGCACGTGCTGAGGGAAGAACAAACCCAGCACGAAGCAGGGAACCACTCAGGAAGGGCCCCTGGAATTACAGAAGATCCTGGGTTTGAAGGGATCCACATGAACCATCGAGTCCAGCTCTTCACCTCGCACAGGTCACTGAGGTGGGGGTTGGAAATTGAGATGAGGCTGCTCTTCACTGCAGCCACCAAACTCAGGAAAAGCACGTTTTCTACATTTTCCCTGGAAGATCCTATGGAATCTGAGTTTAGTTCAGGCATCTTCAGCAGAGTCCAGAGCCACTCACAACACTCGGGTGGTTCATCCACTCTCTTCACAGCCCTTCCTGTCTCTGGCCTCTTCATCTCTGATTAATTGGATTTACACTGATTGCATTCACTATTAGGCAAAGAGGTGTGAGCTGAAGAAATAGAAAAATAAATATAATAAAAACCCCGCACTCAGCAGGTCGAGCACCATGCACCAGGCTCACCCCTGCCAGTAAATTAAAATTAAACAGCGGCCATTTGGTGAGAGATTTAGACTAAATATTAAGAAAAAATTCTTCCCTGTGAGGGAGTGGAGCCCTGGCACAGTGCGCCCAGAGAAGCTGTGGCTGCCCCTGGATCCCTGGAAGTGTCCAAGGCCAGGCTGGACAGGGCTTGGAGCAGCCTGGGACAGCGGGAGGTGTCCCTGTCCACAGCAGGGGTTGAGTTTGACGAGTTTTAAGGTTCCTCTCAATCCAAACCATTTGGATTTCATGGAAATGCTCCCCACTCCTGTCAGTGGGGCTTCACCAGGAGACCAGGAAGAGATGCACCATTCAAGGGCACCTTGAGCAGGGGACAAAGAGAGTTGGGATAATCTGCTGGAGGCCACTGGCCATTGAATCCTGGATGTTTCCCTGCCTTGTTTGACGGGTCAGACATCACCCAGTGACTCAGGCTCTGAGTCAGCCCCGCTCAGCTGCTGATGCGGCCCGCAAGAACCACCTTATGTAAGCTGGAAATTTCACTTCATTAAGCAGCCCACGCACCCTAATTGGTCATGTTTTATTCTGTGCCTCAGCCCTCTCTTGGTCACCTGATGCTCTGCAAAGCATCTGAAAATCAAAGTTATTCTATCCTCCAGAAACAAACGTTGCAGGGCCATTTTTAATGCACATTTCTGGGGGAGTGGGACATCACTGAGATGTTTAATTAACTCCGAGTTACTTTCCAGACTGTTTAGTTGGCCTGGGAGGAATTTCCAGTGCTGTGGAGTTATCCAAAGGAGCAACAACAGGAAAAGTGGGATTTCTATTTAAGGAAGCCAATCCCCAGCGTGCAGGCAACTGCCTAAGCTGTTCTGGCCTTAACGAAGACACATTGATCATCTGCAGGAGCTCTTGTGAAACAGTTTTGTGTTCTCGTTGTATTATATTGGGAAAATCTGCCTGGGGAAGTGGTGGAGTCACCATTCCTGGAGGGATGGAAAAGCCACGTAGATGCTGCACCTGGGGACAGGACTGGGTGGTGAAGGTGCCAGTGCCGGGTTAGGGGTGGGACTCAATCTAGGACAGCTTTTCCAACCCGAAATTCCACAGTTTTACAATTCCTGAGACTGCAGGACACACCACACCGTGAAACGCTTCTGGAGGAGTTTCTGCTCCCCAGTCCCAGCCCCGTGGCCTCCTGGGATTCTGGAAGCAGCTCCCAGCCCTCCAAGGCAGCTGCAGGAGCTCCCAGCATTAATCCAAATCCACAGTGCTGGCTCCTTCAGCCACCTCCAACTGTTGATACAAGTCTAACAGTCTTGTTTAGATATTTATAAGCCATTAATAAATCAATAAACACTAATTATATTTCCCTTCTTTTCCCTTCCATTCAAACTGCTCCTCTTGCTGGTCCTTATTGCCATGAATACTTCCAGCCCACGAGCACATTCCAAGGAACTACTCCATGAAGGACGGCATTTAAATCATTTACAACTAACAAATGCTCTCAGCCATCCTAGCAGACAGCATCTGTTTATTTAAATGATCTGAGAGGACTCATTAATCCAGAACACACAATAAAATTGTCAGTTTGGGTCAGGAAATGCTGTTTCCAGTCTTGAAAAGGCCCAAGGAATGTCGTATCTTGTGCTTTTGAGGGTTTTTCCCGAGAAGCTGCATCTCCCAGCTTTTCCCTGGCTTCTAGATGTGTATTTTTTCAACTTTGAAAATGCTCGTGGCTGTCTCGTGCCTTCAGAAGAAGTGTCACAGCAGCCACTTCTGTTTCCAGAGGATTTTTGCTCCAGCATTTGCTCAGAGCAGCTTCGTTTCCCGCTGCACTGGAGCCCTCAGGAGCACCAGGCTACCGCAATAAAATGGGGAAGAAAAAGATTTTCTTGACCCCAGGGAGATTCTCCACTGGCCAAGACGTTTAAAAGAGTCACAAACCTGTGCTGGCAGTGACAAAATCAGATTTTGCCTCATGGAGGTATCAGGATGCTATCATTTATTTTGCCTTCCTGGCTGATGCAAATGTTTCAAGCTGATTTTGTTTTGCAAGAACAGTTCCCTCTTATTTTGTAACTGAGCTCATTCTGACATTTCTTAACAGAGGAATGCAAGCAGGAAAAAATCCTTCTGTGCTGCTGCATTCTCAAAGTGCAGCAACTCTCAAATACTGCGTTTCAGGTATTAAAAAATCATATTTTCTTTCAGAAAAACAGAAAGCCAGAACTTTTTAACCAATTGAAATGTGTACTCGCATAGCAGCTACGTTGGGATTTCATGGTTAGAATGAGAACAGAGAGATTTTTTTCCCTCAAGCTTCCAAAACTGATCTCCCTGCTTGACTTTTCTTATGCTGAGCACAGGTACAGCTAAAATAATAAATTAAAGAGTTCAGCTCTGCTTTCAACATTCATTTCTCAGAGCGATGTTTTAATAAACCACAACTCCAAGCTGGAAATATTTTTGTCATTAAGCTTATTACAAGTGGCACTATTCTTTCTCTGCACCTGGTTTACTCAGAGGGAAAAGTTCAAGCAAATTCACACAGAAACCTGTTGATTTTGTCTCATTACAAACTTCGGCTTATTCCTAAAATGCCTTTTCCTGGAGTATGGCCAAAAAAACTCTGATTGGCAAGATGGGTAAAAACCGAAACGCTTCTTCAGCCCCAAACACATCATTTTCTGCTCATGGAGATCCCTTCTTTAATTACTTTAATGATGTTCTCGTGATCATTAACTGACAAATCCTGGAGCAGCATCTCCTTTATTGCCCCCAGTGTTCCAAACTCCCCCTTGCTAATTAGAAAAAACACCTGAGCCTGCTCCCAGCACGTCCTGCAGCTCCTGGGTCCTTGGTCTCCTGTCCCATAAACCCACCCGGTTTTTTATTATTAAATGATATCAACTCTCACAACAGTGACTGACATGGGAGACATTACAAACCAAGTGTTTTTAATGAGATAAAAACATTATCAAACATTAAAAACATTGCGCAGTCACTGCTAATGATCACTGGAATTATCCTTGCAATGGTTTTTCGTCGATGTTCACTTGAGTGAATCTCATCAAAATAATAAGCAGGATTTAATAAATTACCATGATCTCACTCAGCTTTGTCTTTAGGATTATTTATTGCAGCACTAAAATATGATTTTTTTCAGCCTTTGATACCACGTCACATTTAAAATTCCTTTTTTTTTAATATATGCATATAAATGCACATTATCTTTTTTAACCCCTAAAATCCTCCTGTTATCCCAGAATAGAAGGAAGGTTTGCTGGTGGTTCAGAACCTCAGTTAAGAATTTCACACCTCCAGCTTTTCCAGGGCATCTGCTCCCACCCAGGTGCTCCTGTGGCCCTCTCGCTTTGCAGGTGAGAAACAGGGAAACATCCAGCCTCGAAACTTGGGAATTTGCCTCAAAACTGTGGATTGCAGATGTTGGCAGCTGTCCTGGCAGGTATTCTGGAATTCTATAAACCAGAGCTACGTGGCTGCTCCTTTTGGGATGTCTGGAAAGCTTCTGATATCAGGAGATATGGGAAGAAGGGATTTAAGCTCTGTTTATCCAGGTTTTAGTTCATGTTTTCATTCCCACACAAGAAACCCACCCTGATTTCTCCTTAGATCACATGCAAAAAAAAAAAAAAGTTTGTAGAAGGAAAAATAACCTTCAAGAGAGGCAAATTTTCAGTTTCAATGTCTTGACACAAAACCAAACTTGAGCGAGGCTTATAAAAACTACAGTTACCCTAAAATCATCAAAAGACAGTGGAATTATTGTACAGAATACAAGATATTGTATTTCTGAAGCCAGGAGGTTCCGAATTTGGGGTTATAATTAGAATATCATAAGAAATAAGCATTAATATTAGTACTGGCTACAGAAAAGCAGCAAACTCCTGAAAATATCACCTGTGCAAGCCCCAAGGTAGAACTTTGTGCCTCGATTTTGTCCGAATTCCTCCCAAATGAGCAAGAGCCGTTTATGGGGAGGTGACTCCGCAGTGAGACACAAAACCTTCCTCACCTCTCAGAGCCCCCCACTGCAGAGCCAGACAAGCCCCAGCTGAACTGGGAATTCCCAGCACGTTTAATTCACAGCAGAACCCAAAACCAGCATGGGATAGAAACCACAGCTTTTAGTCCTATCCATAATTTAGAACAACCTTCAGGCGTCTGCAGCGGCTGAAATTAAAATCGGAAATTAAACCAGTCTCCCAAAGTGGTGGGGAGGATGCAAGAAATGCACTTAGAAATAAGCACCCAAGTAGTTCCTGCTGCTTTTGGGGGGATTACTCAGCACATCTCCTTACCAGTCCCCTGGCAGGGTTTTTTGGGATATCACCTGAAGCATCCTGAGTTTAAGCTGCCTCAATCCCTCCAGCCCACTCCCAGCTCCCCCTTCTGGGGCATTCTCAGCCTGGCAAATTGTTTTTCTCCCATTGTAAAGCAACAAAAACCACACCGGGGCTTTCCAGGTGCTGAAGGCCAGGTTAAAGTGTGCGTTCCCTCCTTTTCTGGGCCTTTTAAATTAGTCCAGAAATGAAATCTGCTGTCATTGTAGGATATAAATGAAGATATTCCCTTTCCGTCAGGCCCTGCCTCAGGTAACCCTCAAACTTTTAAGAAAAGTGCTGGTGCTCTCAAATCTCAGCCTGAGCTGAGAAAAACAGTTCCTTTTGCAAAGAAATAAAACCTGGAAAATGTTAAGCTTGGAGTCAGGAAAGGAAGGGGCACCTGCAGAGCCCGTGGGATACTGGGAATGCCCCAGCTTTGAGGTGGTGAATTTTTCATCCCACAAAAGTGACAAAAAACGGGAATTCAAGAAGTGGAAAGAATTCACAGCCAGTTCCTGTGGAAGGTCTATGATCCCTCCCTTCCTGCTGGAATAAACTGACATTTTAGTAGTGCTGCATTTATTTAAATGCCACCCTGGCACGTAAATATTTGATTCCATAATGATTATTGGCAGTTATGATATAATAGCTCACGAGTTCGCTCCGTGAGTTTATTTATTGCATGAAAGGATTTGCCCAGAAGCAAATTTTGGTGGTGATGAGAGCTTGTATTGACTCAGAAAAATTAAATGGGAATTTTATTGTCATAAAATATCAGGATTGAGCTAATCACACCCCAGCTGTCAGTGACACAGAGAGAGATTTATCAAAATACTGCAAAATTACAAGGCCGTGGAGCAGGGTTGGGTTTGGGGGGTTTTTTCCCATATCATTTTGATATTAGATTAGACAAGAGTCTATCTCAACAGTGCAATATTTAACAGTTAACTGGGAAAATTCAGCTTTATGAACAGGAGAATATCAGTCATTAATCATTAATTATTAAACCTGAAGGGGCAACACCATCAGGCCGACACTTTATACTGATAGAAGAGCCATGAAACCACGGTGTGTACAATAAGTGGCCCTAATTATTGAAGAAGTTGCTGGATGGGGTGGTTTAGCTGCTCAGGGAGAGCCACAGGAGTTAGATTTGAGCCTAGTTTAAAGAAAAACGGGGCTCTGAGAGCCAGGAGGGTGGCGAGGAGCTGGGAACACCTGGAACGTGGGCCCGGGCCAGGAGGGCAGGGCAGGCCCCCACATCCCAAAGCCACAATCCTGGGAGGGTTTGGGTTGGGAGGGACCTTAAATCCCATCCCATCCCCTGCCATGGCAGGGACACCTCCCACTGTCCCAGGCTGCTCCAAGCCCCAATGTCCAACCAGGCCTTGGACACTTCAGGGATCCAAGGGCAGCCACAGCTTCTCTGGGAATTCCATCCCAGCTCCTCACCACCCTCACAGGGATGAATTCCTTCCCAATATCCCACCCAAACCTCCTCTCTGTCACTTTTGAGCAATTCCCCCTTGTCCTAAGCCACAACATTCCCAACTTCCCTCACTGCCAACGCTTCCCTGCCCTTGTGCCGCGTTGTTTACGACACACAACGTTCCTGGTGTGGGTACCAGGAAAGGTCCTGCCCCACCTCCCTCTTCAATCCTCATCCAGGACCTTCCTTTCCCTCCCACACCTGCCAAAGTCAACACTCGTCCTCTGAAGGAGAAAAAATAAATTAAGAAAATTTTTTTTAAAAAAAACCACCCTAAGATAGGCAAAATTCTTTCATGCTCTGGAAGCAGAATTTAGAGACTTCCTTTATCTGGGGTTTTTTGTCCATCCCAAAGTCTCAATTTGTTCTTCCCTGATTGTTTTCTAACTTTTCCAATTATCTCAGGGGGGCATCAATTTGTTTTCAAAGTCAGGCATTAATTTAAAACAACACTTTGAGCAATCCTGCTTGTTTCTTTCTGAAGGTCTTTTAAATGGCACAAGCATCTGCATAGCCCATCAATCTTCCCTCCTGGATATCTGGAGAGCCATCTCTGTCCTTATAGGAAGGCTGCTCCAGGAGCATTTATTAATTCCAAAAGATTCAGATATCTCATTATGCCTTACCTGGAGAGCCTCTTTGCTGGCTGGGGACACATCAGGAAAGTTTTGCTGCAATTGTCTCCAATTCGACTTTTTTCTCCCTCAGAAAATACCCCAGAAAGCCTCAGATATAATGGAAATAATTGTAAATAGTGCTGGGTAACAGTAATATCATTTTAGTTGGCCTGAGGTGTCTTGGGAGTCAATATTCCATAGAGTTGGGCTCTTGTGTCTCCTTTAGGGATAAGGGAAAATAATTTCTGTGTATTTGTAGCCTGTGAAATCCTACACTGCTCATTTTGGATATTAATTGGGATTATCCAGGCAATTCTCCCTACTGGCCTTAACTGTTTGTAACTGAGTTTGTTACTAAGCAAAGATTTCCTGGGATGAGTGGAAAAATGGAATCAACAGCTTTTAACCCTCTCCCAGGCACGGACTTGGCTGCTCTCCTCCCACTCCATTCTCTCTGCCCACAATGAATCCAATATTTCCACACCTTTTCTATCCTTATTACCAAAATTTGAGAATTGAGACTCAAAATCAGCAGAAAATGAGCATCTTGGACAACCCAAAGTTTTCCAAATGCTTCCAGGGAGACTCTTCTTTTTCCCCAAAAAGATCCATTGCATTCTTCTTTAATTAATCTTTTTAATCTTTTAAACATCCACAGCTTCCTAAAGAAAATCTTCACTGAATGCCTGGGATATTTTGGATCTGCCATGAATCTCTCCCAGAAATTACACACAACTCCTTAAAATTATTGTGGCTAAGGAATCTCAGAGCTTCCAGAGTCCACCCCAACCACACCATCTCCACAAGCCCTAAATGAAACAGCTCGTTACTAACTCAATAATTAATTACAGTATTTTTTAAGACGCATCCCTTATAGCATTAAGGAAATGAAACAGAATGAGAAAGAGCAGAGGAGAAGAATTTCTACCATCCCCTTATTAAAGTTTCTACTGCAATAATCCAGGTGTTATTAAAATACAATAAAAATGTAAAAGGTCAAATGTGAGAAGGAAATACGGAAGGATTTTACTTTAAAAAACCAAAATATTGAGCAGCTGATGCAGGAGATGAGTCAGACCCCTGCATAAACTTAAATTGTGTATTGGAAGGGCAACACCCCCATTTTTTAGCTTAATTGAGCCTTGTGATTATTATTTAAATTTTGGGTCTTTGTGGCAAAAATAATGAAACATCCCATTTTCCATGGGAATCATGCAGAGTATTGCCAGTAACCAGTAAATCAAAGGGACATTTCCTGCTTGGTTTCCCACATTGGTTACTCTGGTTCAGGTCAATAACTGAGCTCCAAACTGAAAATTAACGTGCAAAATCTGTTTACGATCGTATTTTAATTAAGGAAAGCACCTTCCAGATGATTAAATGTAGTCAATCACAATTTGTGATTCCGAGGAAATCCTCACTCATGAAAAATCAGTGAGCTTTGCATGTTTTTCTAAAAGGCTCCAGATTCCTTTTTAAGCGAGGTCCAGAATAAAACCCCAATTTTGTGACCTTACCACAAAGGTCATTATCCTCAGAGCAGAATTCCTGTGTTAATGAGGCACAAGATTTGGGATATAGGGATTAATGTTGTGTTCCCCATGGGATAGGCCAGACTGTAGAACCACAACATTTTTTAAATAGCACATTTAAAAATAATTGAAGCCATAAAGTTGTTACTTAAATCAGCACTGAACTGCTACAGCAACACACCAGCATCACTGTGAGAAATGCTGGTAAAATACACACATTTCCCAAGTTTATCATGGGATAGTCCAAAAGCGATGGGAAATTATCACAACTTACCCTCTTGGGTCAGGTCGAAAGCTGGTGTTTCTCTAAATGAAATAATCCCTTCACTTTTCACATCACTGCCACTTTTCAGCCCCAAAACACCAGCTGAGAGCTGGGGCTGGAAGCACAAAACCCTTGCTGCCTTTACATCAAACTCCACCTCACCTAAAAGGCCAATAATGAGGCATCCCTTTAACTTCTGGCTGCATTAAAGAAATTTAATTAGGCCACAACTGCAGGCAGCTGAGAACGCAGAGCCTTTCTTGCCTTGCATTAAATCCCAGTTTTGTTGCATTAATGGTGAACCACCACCGAGGGGTTGCATTTATTGTCTGAATCATCCCAGGTGCATTAGCCCCAGAGCAATTTCAGCTAATCTGGGGGCAAATTCTGCTTCCCTTTACAGGGTGGTGACTGCAGGAGAGCAGCACAATTTCCCTGGATTTGTCTGGGAATCTTGCTCTGATCCCTGGGTTGTGAAGTGCCACCACTCAGGTGCTTCCACAGCAGCTGGGAAACACGGAGCAAATCAAAGGGGCTCAGACTTCCTCAGAGCTCTCCAAGTTGTTTTCCTGTTTCAAGGAAATATTCACAATTCTGATCATGAATTTAAACCGTCTCAGAAAAAATCATTAATTAAATATGCAGGGGGGAAAAGCATGATGAGGTTAATCAGAGAATTTGTCCTGATCATTTGGAAAGCTGCATTTTTTTTCCCTTTCCTTTTTTGCAACTGTTACGCTTCCAAAGAAAATTATTACAACTTCAAGGAAGAGAAATCTTTCCAATGGGAGATTATCAAAAGCAGATTTAAATTGGATATTGGGAAGAAATTCCTCCCTGAGAGGGTGCCAAGGCCCTGGCACAGGGTGCCCACAGCAGCTGTGGCTGCCCCTGGATCCCTGGCAGTGCCCAAGGCCAGGTTGGACATTGGGGCTTGGAGCAGCCTGGGATGGTGGAAGGTGTCCCTGCCATGGCAGAGAAAGAACAGGATGAGCTTCAAGGTCCCTTCCAACCCAAACCATTCCATAAAATGTAGAAATGTTGGAGAAGGTATGAACCTGCCCTTGTAGAAACCAACAAAATAAGAAATCGTATTATTTTGATGTATCTGAGCAAATGAATGGCTCCTGACCCAAATTACTTCTTGGAACAAAATAAAATACAAGTTCCCACAGCATTAAGAATGACCATCACAGAGATAAGAAGAGAAAAAGTTATTTTTTCTTGTTAAAATAGGGTTGCAATTTTAAATTTTCTCATAACTGAAGCCTGAGAGTCCATTTCCTAGGAATATTTTTTATTCCATTAAAGCTCTCCCTATACCTGCACACACTGATGCATGAAAGCAGTGGTTTGGGATGTTATTACATTCCAACAGCTGCTTGCTACTTTTCATTAAAAAGGGACAGACAGTGGAAATAACATTTTTGAGCAGGAGGGGTGGAACCAAACCTGGAGAATATTTTGATAACCATGGTTATCAGGTATTCTACTTCTGGAAGTGAAAGGGGTTTTGACAAAGCAGCACGGGGGAATTGTGAGGGTGTCGCCATGGGATGGAGCTCGGAGTCGTGTCTTGGGAAATTCAGTCTTTGTCTGGGCAGGGGGGTTGGGAAAAACCTCAAATTCAAAGGCTCCAGTTTTGCAAGATATTGAGAATGACCTAAAATTAGGGATTGGGAGCTCTGCAGCTTCCCAGGCACAGCATGTGCCAAAGAAAATGTTACAGTCAGCAAAAACGTGCCCAAACTGCAGCGAGACTCTGAATGAAGCCTTCGGAGAAGGAATTCCATCCACACCACCCTCCAGCTTTAGGTAAACTCAAGGATTTCAACATCCCTGGAAGTGTCCAAGGCCAGGTTGGATGGTTTGGAGCAACCTGGGATAGTGCAAGGTGTCCCTGCCCATGGAACTGGATGAGCTTTAAGGTCCCTTCCAACCCAAACCCTGCTGGGACTGATTCCATAATTCCACGATCCTTGTAATTTCCTTGGTTTGATCCCATTTAAGTTGCAACATCAGACATCCTGGCACAACATCCCTCTCCCACCTGGATCTGGTATTTTTAAGGGGCATCCCTGCAATCCACACACGTGAAGTTAAATGTTCTTTTTATTTACATTGAGAATTTGAGGGTAGAGTGGCAACGTTAGAAAGAGAAGCCTGGACTGATTCCAGGGCTGTATTTTCCTGCTACCAATATGAGCTCCTTGCTCCTCATCCATAATTCCAGCAGGAGGGATAATGTAGGAAGCACAAGAAAAGTCCTGCAAAATTTCTCTCTGTGAGGAGAATCCATTTTCCTTCCTCTCCTCCAGGAAATGTTTATTCCAGCAGAAGGCTGAAGGTATTTGCTAAGCAGAAAACTCTCCTGTTCATCCCAACAATTGGAGTGATGGAAAATGTCATGTCAGGAAGAAAATTTGCTAGGAGTTCTCCTAATTATGCAAAAATGCTTCCTCATCACTGCGTTCCCTCTGTTAAAACTCAGTTTCCAGCTCTAATTGTTCCTTTGGGCTCCCCAGAGATCGGGATGCTGCTCCCTCCGAGCCATTCCAGCTCGGATCCCGCTGTCTCCAGAGCCTGCAGAGGAAATTCCAGGTTGTTTTGCAGTCAGGGAAGGTGGAAGTGGAAAAGAGCTGCACCCCTTTTTCCCCACAGCCTCACACTCCCACATTTTCCTGGGAAGAAGCAGCAGCACGAAGGGAATGATCATTTTCTACATCAGACTCGGAAGGGAGGATAACAAATCCACATCTGGAAGTTTTCAGCGAGAAGAGGGAAAGTTATAAAAGGTACGGAATTAACAGAACACCTGAGGATGGAGAGCAACAGATAAAACAAACTGAGAGCCCGGCCCCAGCTTGGTCCCCATTCCCTGAACACCAGCACGGATTGTGCTGCCTGACGGGGACATTGGAATAAATCACTTTTATCCATGTGCTCCCTTAATGAATTTGGAGCATTGTGGAGGATACCTCTAGTCCATGGCAAACGGAGGGAGCTGGGCTGGCGGAGGGCTGGGCATGGAAAAGGGCTTATCTTTACCCTGCTGTTGGCTCAGGCTCAGGCTTTGCCATCTGGAGCAGCAAATATTTCGTGTGAAGAGAGCTCTCAACTGGGCTTGGACCACCAAGGATTGGACTGGGAAGGTTGGCCAGCAAATCTCCACCGGGCTGCTTCCAGGAATGACTTCAGCACGCCTGCCGAGAAGGGATGGGGACTCAGCCCCCCTGGAACTCCCAATCTGCCAGGGATACTTGTGGCCAGGGAGAAGGGAAAGTGCTGATATTCCAGCTAAATTTGGGTTTTTTAAAATCAAGCCCGTAACTGAAAGAATGGCCCTTTATACTCCTGATAATATCGGTGGCATCCAGCTCGGGGCTGGGATAAAAGAGCTGCAGTTTACCCAGTGAGGGCCCTGTTTAGCATTCCCTGCTGCCAGAAAAGTCCCATTGTCTCCAGCAGGAGCTTTGCCTGCCTAAAACAAAGAGAATTCTGAATAGGGACAGAAATAACCCGGCACAATCCCAGGCTCTCCATCCCTCCTCTCTCCCGGGGCCGGCAGCGGGCACTACCTGCCCTGGTCCTGGGAATTCCTGCAGATCCCCTGCCTGCATCCCGGGCTTCCCAACCACCATCACCTGCAGCTCCGTGGAAACACCCACGGGAGGTGACCTGGGGACCCAGTTTTGTTAGCGTGGAAACACATAATCACTGGATGATTATATGCAGGTGCTTTTATTGAAGAGCTCTGGGAATCAGGGGTACAGACAAACCCAAATCTGACTCCGACACGGATTTGAGATGGACACATTTTATACTCTTTCTTTACATAATCATATGTTGATTATTAACTTGATATTGTTCTATTGTGTGTATTGTTTTTTGCTCAAGCATGAATTTAAGCCCCCTCTCCCC
>VWPU01012739.1:0-124016 GCA_013398955.1 Callaeas wilsoni
AGAAAAAAGAAACGAGGAAGCCCCTCGGCGGGGGCGCGAGGCGGCAGGGCGCCATCTCGTGGCGGCTCCCCCTCAGTGACGGCCCCCGCCATGTCCGCGCCAGGGCCCCCGGCTGCGCCCAGAACTGGCCCCATCCGCGCCCGGGCTGCCACCAAAATGCAAATTCCTGCGCAAAATGCAGAGTTCTGAGGAATGGATTATTTGGAGGGTGGGGGAGTTGAAACGTCGGGAAAGCGCTTCCCATTATTTCAGCGACAGTCATGAGCCCAGAGCGGCGGGCTTGAAGGCGCCCCCTGAGACGCGGCCGCCATCCCTCACGCACCCGGGGCACGGCACTGCAGCTGAGCAAACACCGGGGCTCCTGGGACGGCGCCTCGGCCGCAAGGCTCGGAACGCTTCTGCCGCTCCCAGCGGCCCGGCTTTCCCAGTGGGCCACGGAGGAACTTTCTGACAAAACGCACTTCAGATCGACAAATGTCAGTTTGTTAAACCTCATGCTTTAATCACGATGAAGCCCGGTGGCATGCTGGTAACTAAAAGCCTGAGTAACCATTCCTTTGCTGCATATGCCAGGTGGGAAAATTCTCAGCTGGGAAATCGGATAGTGGTCTGGTCTTCATCTATGGGCAGCTTGCCTTGGCAGTGTTGCAGGAAGGTTTCCATGACCAATCATGGAAATTCTGGTCAAAGGAAGAGGGAAGGCAAAATAAAAGTCCTTGTGAGCATCTGTCAGGCAGCTACTGTCCTCTGTAGCTCACTTCAGAGTGCTTGGCTCACATTCAGAGAAACAATGATGACCCCAAAGCTCAGGAAGAGAAGATGGTGAAACGAGTTCTCGAGTTTTATTCCAAGCATGGTCCTGAAGTGCAGCAGCAGAACTGAAAGCCCTGGTACCTTCATCTCTGACTTAATTGCTCTTGACCCTCTTAGTCACTGGACTTGATGCAATGAGTCACAGCTGACAGAGTGCGACCATTTGCATTTGAACTTTTCCCAGGGAATGGTTTGATGCTGTTTGGCTTGACTGGAAATGTGGCAATCCAACCCATTATATCTACCAAAAGGAGGGAAGTCTGTTGTGACAGTATCAACCACTACATTTTATGTATAACCCAGTGCTCTTCAGATGACATAAAAAAAAAGATTTGGGGGTGTTTTTCCTTTAGAAAGTAATAGAGATCATCTGCATCATCTGAGGTCATTCTGTCTGTCCTTCAGTACAGCATGGCTGAAGAATTTCCCTCCATAAACTTCAAGTTGAGCTCACAATTAAGCTAATGTCAAGTGTGCCATTTGAGGTTATTTTCTGCAACTGAATCCAGTTTTGTTGCAGTGCTCATCTCCTTTCTCTGGCTGTTTTGTAACCAAGTCAAGCCATCTCTTATCTTGACACCTCCTACTTGCTAGAATCACTTTTTGAAGTCCTTTGTGTCATGGTGCCTAATCCTACAGATTGAACAAGTTGTCTTTCACAACTACCCGCAGGAGTTATGTGAAGAACAAGTAGATCCATTTGAGTGTATTTTGTGTCTGACTGGTGTTGCTTCTGTACAGTTTAAAGCTATATTGAGTATATGAGGCCATGTAATGAAATCGTGTCGCATTACCTTGTGCAGCAGGATGGAGCATCTGGAAGCAAATGAGCGAAGTCTGACTTTGGTTGAAGTGACTGTACCTTTCTGGAGCAGGTTAAGCCTACAAGAGAAACAGGAGAAGTCAACAGCTGCACGTCAGGCAGGCTGTGCTTACACCCAGCTTTTCTAGAGGAACTTTAGAAGCTGCACTACAAAACTGGATGTGGTCTTCTGGAACAGTTACATCAATGCAAAGGTGGACCTCGAGCAGAAGGCAGGTGACTTAAGGAATGATAGTCATGCTCTTCTTATTTTTTTACACTCATGAGGAGTGAAACAGATTAATTTTACCTTATTGGGAAATCATCTCAGTGCAACCCTTACTGGCAACAAATGTCAACTCAGCAAGGTTGTCTACAGAGCACAGACTATTTATCTTTGGTCTCTTGTGCTTTGTCCAAACACTCAGTCATTCCTCCACTGATTATAATAAAGGTAATGCCTCAAATGGATCAAAAGGTTTTCATTGAGGAAGGATTTTTTTTTTTTTCCCCAGACAAATGATGTCTTGGAGAAGATGCTCTATAATGAAACTCTGAAGCCAGTCATCTGAATGTGGAATGACATAGCCCACTACGAAGTGGTTGAATCTGAAGATACAAATGTCCTTTCCCCTGTTCCAGTTCTCATTTCAGTGTCTCATCAGATCTCCAACATCTGGCTAGATGCTGCTGTGTAAGCAGCTGTCTCACATCTGGGACATTGGACAGTAACAACTGAATGGAAGAAAGAGTCTGAACCAGGAATCCCAGCTTTATAGCAATCTTGGTTTGAAAAGAACTTTAGGGTTTACTGAAGAGTTGAGAGGAAGAAGTCCCTTGTACTTGAGCCATATAATATCTCCTCCAGTAACGCATGTGACAACATCCCAAGGAAATAACGACAAGAAAGAAGAACTAGTCACTGCTAGTTAAAGGGCTTTTTTTTTTTTCTTTTCCCATTTTTCCTTGTTCAGTTCCCCAGAGGGTTTCTTCTTGAGCCAGCTGTGCCGTGGTACCAAACATGACTCAAACTGCTACTTGACTAATGTCATCATTTACAGTCTTTCTCTGCAGCCTGGGTGGGCAAATATGCTTCCCATTTCTGTCTCTGTCACAGGCCAAATCCCAGTTACTCAGGGAAAAATAAACAAATGAACAAGCAATGTCATGACGACTAGTTTAGGCTGTACTGGGAAGTTGCATTAATTCCTCCATAGAAAAGTTTTCTTAGGAGACAAGAGTATACAGCTTAAGAGTGGAGCAAAACTTGGTGTCATCCCTAGCCACTAGTGTGTCAACTGCACCACTCAACTTGCTGTCATCTGCAAAACTGCTGAGGATGCACTTGATCCCACCACCTGTGTCATTACTATTAAATTGCACTAATAGTGAATAGTTTTGGTCCCTGTATGGACCTTTGAGGGACACCACTCACGAGAGGGTCAGTACACACTGCGAGGACACTGCTCTGACTTCTTAGGCATACCTAGTGCATCTTTCACTCTTTTTTCATTTTGCTCCAGTCCCACTCCAATAAGAACAGCCTAATAGGGAACAACTCTCATTGTAAATATGAGCCTTGGTTTACATAGTAATTTGTACCAAAAAGTTCCTATCCAGCATTCTTAATAGTCATCTATGGTATCCTACCAGGCTATTGTCCAAGCAGAGGAACCCTGCACTTGGCCAGCTCTGACACGAATCAGCCAAGAGCAGAGGATGAGAGTTAAATAAAATGGTTAATGAAAAAAGGGAAAAAAAAAAAAAAAAAACCACCACAGAAAAAAAACCCCAAAGCATCTGAACAGTTTCCCAAATAAAAGTATCTGGCTGGGCCCCCCTGGTTTCCTGCAACACTTACCCACCTATGCAGCTTCATAGTTCTTGTTGAAGGATCACTTGCTGAGATGAGAATGAGTTTGCTGCTGTTAACAGGGGACCACGGCTGGCAGTCATAGCACTCGGATTTAGCCATGACATCTTTGAGGATGCAGAGCTAGGCCACAAGAACTGCAGTGCCTCCTCCTTGAATGCCCTCTAATGGGGGAGAAATGAAAGAGAGTGAATATGAAGCAGGGACTGTAAATGGCAGCAAAACTTCCCCAGGACACCTGGCTCCAAGCCTCAAACCACCAAAGAAGGAGCCAAAGCCCACCTGACAGGAATTGGGTAACTGTTGCTGATCAGAATGGAGCTCACCCTTTGCACAGCAACACGAGTTCATTTTGTCTGATTTCCATGGATATCTGCTTCCACTACATCTGTGGGGAATTGCAGTTTGAAGGCTTTAAATAGATCACAGCTATTGCCACAAAAGGCGCTAATAAAAGGGGCTCATACTTCAGCTGATGAATAGATGCAGAGCTGATTTCCAAGTTTGTACTGCATCATGAGCAGAAAGAAATCACTAAGCCTGTGGCAAAGAATTTGCTGTATGAATCCAGGTCTCCAAAAGGTCTCATACCCACTGAAACTGATGAGTATTGAGAGGCTGTGTACGTTTTGGGCTCCGGAACAAAACATTTAGTTCTGTGTATTAACTATGGCCTTTGTGATGTACATACACCCACACACATGCACTCTCATCACAGACTTAATTGTAGGCAATTGTAGGTAAGCACTTCCCACAGGAGGGAAATTAAATGCCCAAAGAAAGGTTCTTCTTTAAATTTATTTCTGAGATGCTGTGCCCTCAAGATACAAGTGATGTGTGTTCAGTCTCTCCCTCTCTCTTCAATAGACACTCTCTAGTATGTATTATCTCTTATCTCACCAACACCAGTACTTGTAAGGATGCTGTGCTCTGCAGCACTTACTCTGTTTTGGTCTATTTCTAACACTGAGAGGCTCTAACACACTTTTCTCCATAATTAACCCCTTTACTGAGGGCAATGCATTGTTGTCAGTCTCCAGCCTGACCGTAGATGGAAAGAAAAAGCATTGCCTCCACTTCTATTTTTTCCCTACCGTATGTTGCTAGAAGAATTGGAACTGAAGACTTCCCAGTTATGAGCCACTGTGTGTATGAACAGGGATGTGATGAAGTTAGGAAAGGAAATGTTTCTCGACCATCCTACATGAAATCTGTACATTCCTTCCAGCCAGGCACAGCTGCAAGCTATCCTCAAAACAGAGCATTAAGGAAAGAAAACTCTCTTTCTCCTGTTGCACTCAAACTCTTCCAAAGAGAACTGAGTGCGGGTAGATCCAGATGTTACTGTCAATGAGGTGGGAGGAGAGGTTGGAAGCATAGCTAGCAGGAAAAACAACTCCAGACTCTCTGAACACCACACAGCAGGCTGTCACATAGGCTGTTGTTCCCAAGCAGATACCTCATGCTTTGCAATGTCATTTAATGCTAGGCACAGAAATATGTTCTCCCTCCTCTCTCCATTTCACTTCTCAAAGAGAATCCCCTTGGGAAGGAGTGGTCCCATTAAGAGAGTAAGAGCCTCAAAGGTGTACGAAGGCTTTTAGATAGCCCTGGTTCCTGGAGTAGAAATACTCCAGGCTGAGCCACTTGCCCAGGACTCCAGCACATCAACAGAGAGTTTGGTGGTTTAAAAGGATTCAGCCAGCCATGTGTTGAGTCAGGAGGGCTAGCTAAATACAGTCAGTATGAAAAGCAGCACTGGGTTTTTTCTTTTTTTTTTTAAGCCTACTCCTTTAGAGCCTAGGCACACCAGTCCGGTAGGGATCTATCACCAAAAGGTGGTCTCCTGAAGGCAAGCTCTTTCCAAAACGGAAAGGCACAGCTTATTTTTAAAAGACCGAAGGATTATGAGCTATCTGTGTGATAACAGGCATACACTTGTTCACTAATCGCACTATTGGATGGAGGTAGCTGGAACAGCATTTTTTGGAGGCCAGATGTAGGCAAAATATGACTGGATCTGCCAAAGTAGGCAGAAGAAGGTCACCTCTGTGGATTATAAATTAAGTTAGGCAAATGAACCCTGGATGGCTTAGACCCACTCAAGCTGGTGGAAAATCAGGGCACAGCAGAGGCAAAATGTTAGAAATCAAGAAAAGGATTACAAATGAAATCGTAATTATATACATAATTACACAGGAAGATCTGAGGTTCGTACACTCGGATTTATGGACCTCACTTCTGCAGGTGACATATTTAGATACTCATGTCCTTTATTATCTCAGTCTGGGAGTCTTCTTTTCTTTGGAAGTGAGAAGATTAGCAATCTCCCAAGTGCCACCATAGTTCATTCATCTCCAGAGAACTTCATCTCAAGTTCAGCCCCAAAGTCTTTAGACTTCTTCACTTTGCCTGCAGCATCTGTAATCTATCCGGGTATTTACACTGCACCCGCATTTTGACTGCACATCTATATACAGGATGTCCTTTGACAACTGCTAAAACACAACCGCTTCAAAGCAAGAACTGCTTACTGGCAGATGGCACAACTTCACACGCCTTCCTACACAAAAAGATCACAAACATCCACTGCCCTGCAGCCAGCAGCCTGGCCTAATGGACAGCTGAATGAAAAAAAGCCTGAAAACAACGTGCTCGTGCCTGTATCTGCCTCAGTTTACCCTCTCTGAAATGGGCCTAATTGCACAGTACTATAGATGGAAAGCACAGACAGGCCTCTAACAAGGTCTAGGCTAAGAACAGTAGAGCGAGTAACGCAGGCATATTGTAAGAGGGGTGTTGTTTCGGTATTTTATAGACTGAGTTTTAAACTGGATGAAACTGAGTTCTTAATTACCATTAGAAATTAGAACAGAGCTTGTCCCAGATGACACTCACAGTCAACAAGTTTCTGATCTAAAACAGATAAGGAAACTACAACACGAAAAACCATAGTAGGAAATATGTTAGGGATTATTTTCTAATTACTCTTGTTGTTACGAGCTAGCAATTTGTGACTGTTACAAAGAAGTCCATTTCAGGAGAGAGGATTTTGACTGAAAAGAAAAAACATTGATGACTTTATGCACTGAGGGATCGCTTCTCAGCTATAGAGGGAACATAGCAGAAGCATAGGGACACCAGCTTAAATGTGACATGCTAAAATTAGCTGGGGAATTAGTTGAGTTAGCAATACATGCTATTATCAAGGCAAAACCAAAATGTACAAAACGTTTCTTTGTCATGATTTGTGGGCCAGCTTTGTGAAAGCATCACATCCATAATCTTAGCACCATGAGAAAACTCCATCTTTCTTCCCATACAGAAGCACACCATTGAGCAGCTCGAGTTAGGAAACTCCCTCCATTGCATTACAGCAGAAGAGTTGTCAGAATGATGCTATTGCTCTTCAGAAGGCACTAATAAATAGCCTTGGGAGGAGGCAGTTGTGCCTCCATTCCCACCTGTATTTCATTTTTTTTTCTTCCTTATGAACCCCACAGATTCATTTGCCCTCAGAGGGGGATAGCTGCAGGTGTGGCACTTGGTGTGCTCTGCCTGCTTTTTCCACCATCTCTGGACAGCTTATCTGAGTGTGACTGTGCAAACCCTTTGCTCAGCCACAGACTCTGCAGGAACACCATATGTCTGGTTTAGACAAAACTCTGTGGTATTTTTACTCCTTTATACCCAACCAACTCACAGTTAATCCATGGCATCCCTCAAAGGGCACCAGACTATCATCTAGCTGAGTGAAAAAACACAGACTCACTTTGACACTGTATCAGCTAACTCTCCAGATAACCCCAAAGCCTGCCAAGAGGACAAGCCTGATGTCATGCAAGCCCGGAGCAGAGCAATCCCAGATCTTGGTGAGGGTATCAGCTCCAGGAATTTTCCACCCCTTTGGTGAGAGCTTGGATGCTGGAATTTATCTTCAATAAGGAAACATGTTAAGGAAGGACAGAAGGTAAAAAAAACTTAATAAAAGCACCATTGGAAGTAACAGAAGATCCACAAGCTCAGCATGGAGACATAGAGAATTAAGTGCTAACAATCCAGAAGGTGTCCCACCCAAATCTATTCTGACACTTGAACATTTGAACCTGCTTTAAGGACAATCTAAAATAAGATTGGGCACCCAGCAGCTGCATTCATATTGAGCTTTCCTTGGAGAAGGGAAATGGGAAACAGGCATAATTTCCTTTAAGCTCTCCTCCAGACATAAGATTCAGCTAAGATACACACGAGTATGTATCCCCCCCCATCCCAAACACACATTGCCTCATCCGTGCAACCACCGGCTGTGCTGGTATGCCCCATGCCAGGGCTTGCCTTGCCCAGGAGAGCCCCAGACCTGCCTGTCTGACACGGCTTATCATGGGTGGTCACTACAGGGCTGCAGGGGAAGGTGGAGGCAGCCTGTTCTGTTTATTTATTTGCAGGGGATGAAAGCCAAACTGGGAAGGGACTTTGGTAAAGTGCAGTCAAGTGACTATAAAGTACTGCTTTAAAAAGCCACAAGGTCACCTTTGCTGACATTTGGACAAGGATTTTATAGAAGTCACAGGACTGGGAGATGGGCTTGTTGTGCCTATGATCACAGGGGAGGGAGGGATTTAAGTTCTGGTTAAGAACGCTGCATTGTTGTGACTCTGACATGTTCATAAATGCTCATTTATTAGGCTGTTGGATAAAAGAGGTTGATTGAGCTTTTTCTTCCCACTTACTTAGTTCCAGGTGACTTCCTTGACTCTGTTGGTACAACTTCATTAAATTTAAGAGCCCTGCTACCCACCAGTACTCCCCAGGTGCCCTGTCCTTGCATACTCTGTCTTCTCACTTGCTTAGACCTTAGCTAGTTCAAGGCTGTACTTCATTTGAACACAATGTGAGAACGCATATATATCATCCTCTCAGATGAAGCACTGGCACACAAGAATGCTGGAATCTGAAGGATTTGGACAGATAGGCTTTGCCATGATGCGTGTTTTGAAGCTGGTGCTTGTGTATAGGTATGTGTGTCTGTGTGGGGGTCTGTGTCTGTCTGTGTCTCTGTGTGTGTGTGTCCTTATCTGTCTGTGCACTCAGTCTGAGAAGCAGTACGGATGCTGATTGTTAAGCCCTGCACAGCCTGAACAAGCAGCCTTGAGCAAACCTGAGACAAATTATTAGTCCAGGAAGAAGGAGGACATGCTCTGATGCCATGCACCTTCTGGAAAAAATGTTATGGGCAAGCATGTCTACATCAAAAAAACACCCGGTTCCACCATTTCTTTTCCTCAGTGGCATAACACACAGGAGAGGTTTTGGCTGGGTGGTAGAAACCATAGGGATCATGACAAAAGTAATCCTCATCTGAAAGCATGTAGTATAGGTGAGCATTTGTCTCCTTATTAAATTAATATCATATAGACATTACATCCTTCAGGCACTGTTTGTGCTTCAATTCCCAGAAACCAGACTTATCTGTTCAGTGACTATTACATGGACTAGAAACATCTCTGCCCTTTCCTCACATTAGCCCTGCAGGGAGATGCAAACATGAAGAATGTCACAAGCTTCATACTAATGTGCTAAATATTTAACATAATTAGTCATCGGAGCCCTATCCCTTTCTCCCACCGAAGTGACCAAGAGACAGATGACAGGATTAATAGTATGGTCCCCAGTACTTGTTCTGGGATGCCGCTTGACGTTGGCAGGTGTATTGGAGTCAGGCAGGATCAGCAGGTAGAGGGAAAGACAAGGGAGACAGGCAGCACAGCCTGCAGTGTTGATGCACCCTGGCTGGGGCTGACAGCTCATTTGCACAGCATCTGGGAAGTGAGGGCCTGCTCCCCTCATCTGAGATTCTGATGAGTGGCTGGTGTCTGACACCAAAGCCCAAGAGAGCTCAAACAGGTCACGGGCTCAGTGCCACGGCGAGCTCTGCCATGCAATGGAAACCGCAGCACGGAGAGGGGCCGCAAGCCTGACCTGGCTGCAGTCGGTGCGTACGTGCTGGAGCAAGGAGGCTGGCAGCCACACAATCCACATCCCATCGTGTGACTAGGAACGTGTATGTGACACCACACGGTCCCAACGGGGAGGGGGGCTGGGGAACAAGTCCCTGGGACCCATCCACCTGATGTAAAGCTATTCCTGGAAAAGAAGGAGGAAAATGTCTGGGTTTGCACTGATATGGTTTATCTCCACTAAAGGACTTTGTCCCATATGTGAACCAGAAAAGCCTTACGTGCTGGCAGCAGAGTGAAACTGGAGCTCCAACAAAGACTCTGAATCAATACAGCACAGAGCTAGAAATCCTTTTCCCACCATCCCCTTTGCTCTAGGAAACTTCCCCTGTCCTTAAAGCAGAGGCTGTTGCAGAAGTTATAGACTCACTCTGGGGGAATTACATATATCCCGGCAGTTACGTCAGGACTCGGCCAAGGGCATACTCTGTGCCTAGAGTAGCAAAGGTGCAGAGATGTGGATTTCACCACAAGCACCCCAACCCACTGAGCCTGCTGGAGATACCTTCACTGTTATTGGTACCCGAATGTGCTGGTTCATCTCAGCTTGCACATCTTCACTGAGCCATGGGCACAACCAGAAAACCTCTGTCAGACCCCAGATTTGACCAGCAGATTTAAGGATGGTCCCTAGTGCACTAACACAGTGAGTTAAGGCAGGCAGAGAGTCATGCCTTAGGATTTTAGCTTTTATGTTTTTCTTATATTTGTAATCCTGTAATTCTCTGGTGTAGAACTCTAAAGTCCATATAGAGTGTTAGCTACTGCTTTCCCATTTTTGTCAGACATAACAATTCCTCTCTAGGCCTGGGAATCAAGTACACCTTACTGTCTCAGGCCCTGAGAAATGTAAACAAAAGTGAGTTGGGGGAGAGAGCAAACTTGGGGTAAATAACTTCATTACCTGAAGCTGTAATTGGAAGATTAACCCCCAGTATGCAAATGGACCAAACTTATAAAAGTATGAAAACCCATGACCNGGTGTAGCCCCTGTGTGGGCTTCATCTGCCCTAAATGTACCTGAAGGCCCTTCAATAAATATAACAACTTTTTATTCCCTTAATTTTGTCTGGCCTGTTTTTAGGTAAGCACATCAAGGCACCAAGAGAAGGTCAGTGCTCCCAATGGACTGACATTTAGTCCAGGTGCCTAATAACAAGTAACTAGGCACAACACACATGCAAACTCTCCCTCCTCTACCACACTGCCCTACATAAAAATATCTAGACAACTCCAGTCCCACTCAGACTGACAGAGGCAGCTGCTATAGCAGAGCTTTTAATCCTAAAGCAGAGTCTGTTGTCACTGTCAGGAAATCTTATTGTGTTGGACAAGCAATCCTAGACCTTAATTAAATATATTGCCCTCCCCACAAAACCAGACAGACTAGTCTGGAGTGAGACGAAGCACACTGCTTAAGCCAGGGACCACCTGGCTGTAACTTCATCTAGGTGACAGCATATGCCTTTGTGACCCCCTCTGAAAGGTTGAAACACCAAGCAAGCTCCCAGACGTAAAGTGAGGATTTGTAAACAGCAAGAAATCAGATATGCACTGTTCTGGGAAGGAATTTATTGTTCCTTCTCCTTTCAGAGACTGAATTCTTGTGGCCTTTGCCCTGACCAAAGACACAGCAGATCAAGCTGGTTCAGGATTGATTTTTAAGGGAGCTGGTGGCTCCTTCACTGTCTCCACTGCACACAGTGTAGCAGGGAGTACTTTGAACTAGGTCCTGCTAGCAGCTCCTGTCACTGAGCACCTCATTTTCCTTTCTTGTGCTTGCCCTCACACTGTCTCTGTGAGATAAGGTGCATTACTTTCTCCACACCAAAAAAGAGCAGCTGTGTCACCTCCAAGCATTTCCCTGAGCCGAAAACCCCTGGTATTGGGACGGGGAGAGGGCGACAGGCAAAGGGAGGCATCTTGCCATTATGTCTGTCCCTTAAGGTCCCCCACAGGACGTGGGTGTACATCTGTAAACACAGTGAAGCACGGACTGCAGAGGCACCTCAGCAAAAATTCGAGAGGCTGCAACAACCAGAGTTTGAGTCTTTAGAGCATATGCTGCCATTGCAGCCTTCCTCCTGAGCTGATCATCCCTCCTTTTCAGTGTCTGGAGAGAGCAATGCACTGTGGTGCTGCTGGGACCCAAGGCTGCTTGCACATGCCACCTCCCCATAAATAAACAAGGGACTTTCCCTCAGCACATTTCCCCAGCACAGCAGTGGCCACAGCCTTTAGTCAGGGAGCACTTCTCTCAGCTCCGAGGCACTGAGCTGAGGCTGCTGTCTTGTGCTGTGAGATTCGGTAATCAGGTCATGTCCCCGTGGTGACATCGGAGCGCCCCGAGTCCCTGGCTAAGACAGATACCACGTGCTGCTCAGGTCATGGACTGACAGTGCAGGTTGTGCCGCAGCCAGATATGTATGCAAAACACCCTTCCACTTTCTCCTTCTCCCCTAGTTCTCACTGGAGTGTTTGTACAGCCAGGAGCAAACACACGACTCTGGTGCAGGGATTTTTATTTTCTGAGAAACACATACTTCACTTCCCAGTGCAACAGACCCACAGACGCATAGTGGCGGCTGCTAGAATCCTACAGATCACAGGGAATACTGCTCTTTATAGTTTTGCAAATGCACGTTTGACAACTAAACCCTCCAGGGCTGGCAGGCACCGGAGACTCACCCCCACAAAGCAAGGTGACACTGTGCTGGAATCTTTCCATAGTAACCTGCTAACAGTCTCACCTGTGGGAGGAATGGGATGCTGTGTCCCTGCTTCCCATTCTCACATCTCTTATTTGAGTCATTCCTTCACTCATTCACCACACTCAACACTTCCCTTCATCCTCCACATCCCTTCATCTTTGGCCATGCCATTTGTCTCTCAGATGTGACTGAGTTTCAGGGAGAGAGAGAGAAAGGGGATAAGATAGGCTGAAGCTCACAGATAACCCCTAACATTATTTTTCCTAAGAAAGCAGAATATTTCTTTTGTATACACGAAGCCAGGAAACGACAGTTTATCATGGATATCACTCTGAGTGCCTCTATGCTGCCTGGAGTGACTCTCGGCCTCTCATCAAAGCTTTCCCACACATCAAAGATGGCCAATTGTGAGATGTCCAAAATAGTGCTGGGGAAAGATGCATGGCCAGGCCCTCCATCGTGGTGTTCCTTTGTGCGTATGTGCTAACCCTGGAAACCGAACTCCTTGTACTTGCTGGCCATATCATTTCGGAACAGCTCCAGAGCCTTCTTCATTGCAGCCTGGGAATCAGCCCCAAAGTCTGCAGCGTGTTTTTCAGCAATGACCTTGATAATGACTTCAGAAATGAACTGTGAGGAAGGAAAGAGAGAAAGAAAAACTGAAGGGACACACAGGGTTTATTTTCAGAAAAGCCAGACTAAGAAATAGGTTGCAGAGCCTGGAAATATCTCCGAGCTAATTCAGTAGCCCTTCCTGCAGTCTCTGGAGAGACAGTGAGGTCTAGTGTGCAAGGAGCCTGGGCTAGGCAGAAGCACTGGGCTCTATTCCTAGCTCTGACGCTGATCTGCTTCATGACCTTGAGTAGACCATGGCCCTTCCCACTTTTTGTCTCCCTCATCCATTAAGACTGCAAATTCATGCCCTGTGTTTGTATAACACTTAGTTTTATGGGTCTTGGTCTCCAATCGATCCTCCAGGGCTTACTCTAAAATTGTATGTCCCTCGTGTCCAGTCACTGACAGTCCTTATGTAATACAGTTTCCCAGGCATGCACAGGCTGCATGGGCTGCTTTATTGTTGTCAAGGGTTGGTCAGACTGTGTGTGGTGTTTGGAATGGGAAATCTAAACTTGGATGTTCACATACCATTTGCATACCATGAGCCCTTTTTATGTCTCCTCCTGCTTGTACACACAGACCTTGGACTTAAGGGAGAGCTCACTGAAGTCCATCTAGTCATCAGTAAATAAAAGCTCAACTCTCACACAGCTGTCTTGCACACATTCACTACACATAAGACACAGAGACTCCCCGCCCTTTTCCATACCTCCAGATATTTGACAGGGATTTTGTGCTTGGTTGCATGGGTCTGAGCCAGGGGCTTCAACTCTGCCTCATGATTACCCTTCGCCTTCAGGATTTTGCCCAGCTGGGTAAGAACAGTAACTCCATGTTTCTTCAGATCTTCAGAGCCCTTCATCGCATCAGGGGTCTTCAGGCCTTTGAACTTTTCAAAGCGATCAAGGGTCTCAGGATGGTCCTGAAAGAGTCTGTGGACAAAAGTAGAGGGATTTTGCAGAGGAAAAGCTCCTGACATACCTCCCTTTGAGTATTCAGTCTACTTTAATCCCTTCTTCTTACCCATGTCCTAAGATGATCACCACTGTCTATTTGCATTCCCTCTGGTCATGACAGAGAAACTGCCCGAAACATGTCCAACTACAGCAACAGAGCAAGTGTCTGTATTTTTTCCATATGATCCTGATAATTCCTTGGCACCCATCCCCTGGATTATGTCAGCTGTTTTAAGACAGAGACAAGAGCCAAGGCAAGTCATGGTACTGAGAGGTGAGTTCTTGTATTCATCTGAAGGAAAACCAAAACCGAAAAAACCACCTGTCTTCATTGATTTACTATTGCTGAGGAGCCAGCCTATACACCCCTGCCTCTCACACGAACTCTCTTATCAGCCCATGATTTGTTGACCAGGAAATGAGAGCTCTACAAGCTTCTCATAGAAAAAAAAAAAAAAAGGAGCAGCCCCCAGCCTCAGGTCCCTTATATCTGGAGGTCATGTGTTCCTGAACATCATCTGGATGGGAGAGTTTGCTGTGCCCCCAAACCCTATGATTGCAGACATGGAGGAATTTGGTTCCTGACCTTTATCCCACCCTCTTTCCCTTGCCTCTCTCCTCCCTCAGAAACTCCTTGGAGGAGACCTGGGTTGGCAGGGGAGCACAAAGTCACAGGGTGACATCTATTTATTTAATGCCATGCTCTACTCTCTGATACTTGTAAGAAAAGTGTTATTACCTTTCCATTTGGAACTGCTTTTACTATCATGTGGCAAATTCGGAGCCAAAGTAGTCACCTCAGAGATGGATGGGTGAGGATGGCTCAGGTTCCTGCTACCCTTTCAGCATGCCTGCTCTGGACTACATGAGGTGAAAGCCATCACATTTCCACCCACTTCATTCCGTCTCCATTCCTTCCCTTCAAACTGCAGCTAATCTGGGACATGGTAAAGAAGGTAAGGAAAACAGACCCCTGCTTTGGCTCATCTTTGAAAAATGTTTTTCAAAGCTTTGCAGTAGGATATGCCTGGTGGTGTGGGCCCCTTGCCTTAGCTATGCTTAGGGTAGAAAACCCCCCAAGCAGGTGCCAGATCCCCACTTCTCTCTTCAGTGTCTGCACCCTTCCAGCTCATTCAGGTGTGCACAGTTTGAGAGGAGAGCTGAAGAGAATCTCCTCAAAGTCTGCATCCCTTCTGGTCTTAAGGGACAAGCTAGGCTCCGATGTCCACCTAATGTTCTTTCCCACTCTGCAGTATCTGGGGTGTTCACCACTACAAGTGCCAGGATCACAAGGACAACATGGAGGTTGGGGTCCTCTCAGCTGGACACCTCATGAGCACTTCTGACACCAGAATCACGGAGGAGGGAAGTAAGGGATGTGCCTCGTTTCATACTCAGACCTCAAATTCATCATGACAGGTGTTACCACACAGATTTCTGGCCAAAAAGCAGGATAGGCAGGGTTCTGCCAGGTGAGACTAAGGTGGGGAGAGGGAAACACTCAGGTACTTCGCAGTTAATTTTGCTGAAAGAGATTCCAAGAAAATTGCCACAGAGGTGATGTTTGTCTCCTTTCCTTCCCTGCCTCCCCACCTCCTTTCTGCAGAGCATCTGAAGCCCCATGACACACAATTCACTCCAGCATTTTTCACTGCAGTTCTTGAGAAATGAGGATCCAAAGCAGAGCTTAGCCACCAGAGGCAGAGAGACAAAGAACAGCCATGTGTTAAAAGCAGCACTGGTCTGCTCCTGCACCCTTAGAGAGATGGAGAGACAGAAGCACAGCCACTTTACACAGTGAGTAACTTTTAAGCCAGAAAATAGCAATGGAAAAACCTCCACCCTACAAGAAAGAAAATGCCTTGCTGAAATAAACACTGACAAACATGTCTCTCATCAAAAGCTCTCAGCTTTACTCTTAGAACTGAAGCTCCTTGCCTACCTCATTAAAACTGCATGGCCATGGCCAGCGAGGTCGGACTCCACCTTTCCCCAGATGGTCAGGACTTGCTGCCATTCCTGGTCACTGAGCCCCATGGTTCACCAAAGACAGGTCCCAGGTGCTTCCTGCAGCCGTTTGCCTTTCCCCAAAGGGTAGCTGGAGAGCTCACCCGTGGGATTTATAGCCCCTGCCCACAAACCTACACCTGTCAATCATCAGCTGGACTTCTTGCTCTCTTTCAGGCTTGTCTAACCTAATCAGCCTCCCTGTTTTTTCTTAGGAAGCTATTTTGGGTCAGGTACTATTGTGGGTGCCACTGATGGCATCATTTCTGCTTTTCGTATTGGACTGGCACATGTCCCACTCCAGACAGAAAGGGCACTGCCGGAATGCTGTGCCAGGAGCCTGTCCCAGGTTCACAAGGACCCAGAGACAGTGTCAAGCTTTATGGCAGGAGATTCCTGAAGAGCAATATCATCTGCAAGGCCACCCTGCCTCCCTCTCCCCTGGCCTGCCAAGGGCAGGCAGGAGAGAAGGCTGGGACGGCCAGCAGCATTGACTCCATCACTCCAAAGGCCATTCCTTTCCCATAATGATCTCACAGTCCTTTTCTCCTGGAGTAACACACCACTTGTGACATGCCCTTAAGAGATAACCGTATGCAAAGCAGCCCAGTTATTTCCCCACCTGCTGCAGGAGGAATGAGGGGATAAAAGCTCTATGGGAGACAGTTCCCCCACACCTGCCTGCCAGGATCCTGCTGCCTGCTCTTCTGGGAAATACCTAGAATTAGCTGATGGCTGACTATGGATATGGGAGCCAACAGACATACAATTGAGCCAGAAAGGTAATTTTCAGGAGACCAGAGACACAAAGACACAGCAAAGCTACATTCAACACCCACCCAGCCTGCAGTTCTCGTCTCTGGCTACTTCTGTTAAGCCAAACAAATTTCAGTGTTGGAAGGAAAAGCCACTGAGCTGGCAAACCATGTGGGTATGCTTTGGGAGAGCTCCCCGACTTTCTCCTCCCTCCCTGTCAGGACTGGTAATGGCCTGGCACACCAGTGGGGTGACTGGTCCCTTCCAGAGGTGGCTGCAGTCAGAGCACAGCCTGATAACAAAGCCCAGCCAGCACTGCTGTTCCGAACCATGCACCTGCCTCTGCACGTTTCCAAGGAGAAAGCAGGCAAGAAATATCAACCATAGGCTGAAGACACCTGCCTTGAGATTCAGAAGTGCATTCAACCCCACAGTCTCTACCACAGTGCTGCAGGACCTGAGCTGTCACTGCCTCTGCACCCTTCCACCCTCTACAGGTTCCTTGCTCCAGCCTTGGAATGGGAGAGAAGTGCCCACATGCAGTGGTAATTGGGCAGCAAGGATGATAGAGGCACAAAGCCTCACATCCCTCAGAAACACAGAGGCTTTAAAGGGAATACTGTGGGTAAGAAGGGTGGCAAAAGCCCAGTGGAAGTGTCAGCTGGCATCCAAGCCTAGAGGTAAGGACATTTTGGCCATTATATGTTGCAAGCCTCTGTCAGCCAAGTCAAATTGAGACTCTGCAATCCTCCCCTCCAATCTCTTCTATGCACCAGTTTGCTTCACATCCAAAAATCTACATCCAACACTTCAATTTCAAGGTTTCATCCTGAGTTACCTGTGCAAACACCAGGTCACTACCAATTACCCAAACTAAGCTAAACTGATGGAATAGAGCTTAGTACTCCTCCAACTCATTCCTCGTGCAGTTCTCAACAGCACTGGGCTGCTATGAGAGAGATCACATATCTGCAACCTCACTGCCCAAGTCCTCACAGCAGTAATGAAGCATTTGCACCCTTCCAGGCTTGGGCAGGATCCTGAACATTGACCTTACTGGTTTACACACCTTTCAGACACAACAGAAATGTGCTCCCAGTACATGAGAGGCTGCTGCTTATGCACAGAGCTCTGTATATTCCCCAAGCTGGAACTACACAGTTGCTCTAATAACTCCATTTGAAATTGGAATTCTTCGCTCTCTGTAGCTTTCCCCAGGGCTGTGAAGCCAAAAGTCCTGGTATGGACATTAACATTAAATGGTCAGAAGACTTAAAATGAGTATGAGATTCCATATTGCTTTTTTCTGCAAGCGAACTAGTAATGAAATGAAATCATAAGCTCTTCTCTCTAGAGCTTAAATAAATAGTCTACAGAAATACTAAAATCTTTATAGTGCACCAGACCAACCCTCAACCCCGCAGCCGTGAAAAGGACATAACGTTTTAGTACCTACAGGCCTCTTGTCTTCCCCTTGGGGCAAAATCTATCACTTGCATGATCATCTGGATAAACACAAACCACAGAGAGCCAGCATATTGGCTGCCTTCTTTAAAATGCACCAGGTGACTGAATAGCCTGCTTCAAGCAGTTCTGCCCTCACCGGAGCCGTGCTGGCACACGTGGCTGTGCCTCTGCACCCACACCGGAGGCACTCGCTCTAAACCAGCAGAAATGGACCTCGGATGCTTTTGGCCAGGCTTTGGGGTGCATCGCTGGCGCAGTGCGGCCGCTTTCACCCCACTGCAAAGCCCCCCGGACGGACGCGCTCGAGCAGACCCTGCCTGAGCAGGGTGCGGTGTCCTGGCTGGCTCCGGGGCTCCTTCCCAGCCCGGCCGCTCTGGGGCTCGGCGTCCGGCGCGGGTCCCCCCGGGCTGCCCTGCCTAGCCCGGCCCGGCCCGGGCGGGAGGTGCCGCGGCGGCGGCCCCCTGGGCCAGGCCTTGCTGCCACCTCGTGGCCACGGGAGACCGAGCCGCGGGCACCGGGGGCCGCGTCCCGGCCCCTGCCGCGATGTGGAGGCTCGGCGAGCTGGCCGACGGGCAGTCCTCTCATTTCGGAGGCAGGACAGTGACCCCAGGGCGGGCAGGGCTGCAGCGCTGGGCGCAGAACTTCTGTGAGAGGCTCGTTTTCAGTGCGGGATGTAGAGACGTCGTTATGCCTTGGTCACTTGGGATGCTGTGCCTGCCCCCCTATCCCCCAGCCTTGATATTGCAGAGGGCTGGGGTGGTGGGATGGGGGCAGAGGAAGATCCCATGGAACAACAGTAGAACCACAGCTAAGACTCAGGGTACCGCCGAGGAGAAATACTATTCTAGGCAATTTGTGGGGCTTGTTTCTACCCAAAAATGTTACCAAAAGTGCTTAGGAAAGCCCCCCCCCCCCCCCAGCAGGCTCAGCGGGCAGGTGAAGAGCCATCTCTGGCAAAATAGTGGGTGCAATCCCACCTCTGCCTTGCTCCACCCTTCACATCTGGCAAAACTTTCTACGGGTATTAATGAATTTAGACCATGCCACAATTCCATGGACAGAAAAGCCACTTGCCCTCCCCATTGATGAGGGATGAAAGAAGTTCTATGACTTGCTTGAGCCCACAGACACATCACTGAAAGAGCAGGGATTGGCTCTTGGATGTAGTTTCAGAAACACCAGCTGGTTTGTGGTTATTACTACGGGGTTCAGTCGCCCAGGTGGAGCTGGGAGGCACAGAGGAGCACACACCAGCCACAGGGATGGACCAGATCCAAGTTTGTTTGGCCACATTCAATTTTTTCTTAGACTATCCCTGTTGGGAAGAGAGAAATCCAGTGCTGGGCTGGAAAGTGAATGTTAGAGAGCCCAGCAGTCCCCCACACTGCCTTGGTGGTTAAGAGAACAAATTTCTAGCTCTGTTTCCTCTGCAGCCAGACCTACTGCAAGTAGGGAAATGGGCAACCAAGAGAGAGGCACTGGCAGAAATCATAGATTTCTTTTTCATTTGAAGTAAGTTTGTGAAATAAATTTTCCAGAAAGAAAGAGACAGAGATATTCCAAAATCCAGTCCTTCCTCAAGAAACAACCCAAACCATCTTGTGTGCTTACATAGCAAAACGTCTCAGAGGAACAAACAGATATTTTGGTCAAATCCTTTTTTTTTTTGTTCAATGAGCTTTTTCCCCCCACAATACAATATTTTAAAGGCCCTGAGAGCAGCCAAGGGTCCCACGGCTGGGAGCGGTGATGACAGCAGCCCCAGCTCTGCTGCGAGCCTGGGTTGTATAAAGCATGACGTGACGTAAGTAATACACACTGCTGTGGTCAGGGGGAGGCTGGCACTCCGAAAAAGCCAGGAATATTATATAACAACTTACATAATTACCTCTTGCATAATGCCAGGGAAAAGGCCCTCCGTAACACAGCAGTGGTTTCTATGGCATTTTGCTGAAATAGGGCTGCTTTGAAGAGATTCGTTTGTGCTTTGTTTCAGGAGCCTGCAGCTCTGTCTGTGCAGACAGACAGGTGAGAGCCCTGCATTTACGGCAGTTTTAGCTGGAGAGGTGAGGGATACAGTAATGGGATCTTATAGCAGGGCAAGAGCGTTGGCTTTCCTGCAGCCCTGCCGTTGATTTCAGTACTCTGAGAATCAGCAGACTGTCACATAAGAGCACCATCTGAAACTGTGAGTGTTGCGTAGCCTCCACTGCTTGTAGGAAATTAGCTGGAGTCTAACTGATGATGGCAGTGGCCGAGTCCCTTCCCCGCTCACTCCTCTCTTCCCCTTGTTCTTAGACACTATTCTTAGCAATGCCTCCAGGCAGGGCTCCTGCACACTGATGGATTTCAGCAGCTGAGAGGTGACCCGACCTGCTTGCTTAAAAGGAAGAGGAAGGACTTGGAGCAGAAGATTTCAGCATCAGGACAAGATTTGGGCTGTGAGTTTGCAGAGCTGTGCTATGTACTTAGCAGTATCTCAGCATGGATTCTCTCAGGGTTCATGCCCTGTGCCATAAAGTCAGAGGTGGCTTTACCTTCGCTTCGGTGCTCGCAGGATCCAGCCTTTGGTGACTATCAGACATAACAGAGGCACGACCCACAGCTCCTGTGCAATTATTGAGGCATCTCACGTGTGTTACTCTGCACAGCACCTGGACAAAACGTTTATCTTGGCTAAACAAGACACTTATTGCAGACCAGTGCTTGCATTCAGTGGGAGAGTGTGCAGGAAAGCAGCAGGGCAATCCAGGACAAGAATATTTAGGCTGCAATACAGAAGCTGAAGCTGTCTCTGAAGCTGCACTAGATCTCTCTGGGGATGCAAACCTTCTCTGAAGGACTGGGAATGCAAAGCACAAAACAACTGAGGGTTTTGTGTGGGAAACCATGAGTGCAGTTAAAGAAAGGAAGAGTATAATTAGAGAACAACAGGCCGATTTTAAGGCCTCACCCATCCAGGAGCAAAATGAGAAAATTATTGTTTAGAGGTAAGAACATGGGTTATACCAGTGAGACCATGGAGATCTCCAGGAGTCAGTGAGAAATGTGGCATGCAGCAGTCCCTTCAGGTGGATTAGACTTCGTAACACCATGATGGCACTCAGGGATTTATGTGCTACTCACTGAAACAGTAAAGCAGGAGAGGAATTCCTCCCTTGTCCCTCATCATCAATAAAATATTGTAACTAAAGCCGGCTGAAGGACAACTGAGAAAGGCAGGGCACAAAAACACATACGGGCAAAAAAGGTCAAGCAATCAGCCTGCATTCAGTATTGGGTGTCTGCCGCCCTGAGCCCTGGATGCAGCTCAGAGCTACCCACAGGAAGCTGCAACAGAGACTTTTACAGCGTGGCTGAGGCTGGGATTTAATGATCAGGTTAGATGAAATCCAGGCAGCTGGAAGGGGTGGCTGTTCCCGCACCATGCCTTTGCCAGACAATGTCCTCATTCTCCTCTTCCCAGTGCTTTGGGCATATGGGTGGTGCCTTGCAAGGTACCCTGCCATGTAAGATGTGGGGTGCACTCTGGGCATGGCTAGGTACTGCTGGAGAGGTGCTCACGTGCCTGCAAAGGCAGCAGCAACTGCGGCATGGCCAAGACCAGAGCGAGAGCAGCCTCAGCAGTGACAGAGCTGAGCCACTGCGCGAAAAAGCGCCCTGTGTGCAGCCCTCCCTTCCTTGGGACACACCGACAGCCGTGTCCACAGCCTGCAGGGAGCCAGCAGTGCCTGGCTGCTGGTTGAACTCTCTCATCAATGAATAATTCCTCCTCTCTGAGCTGCTCCTCGAGGAAGAGGAGGCAGCAGGCCTCAGCACACAGTGCACAGCTTAGCTGTGGGCTCTCAGCCTCCCAAAAGAAGAGCGGGAGAGCCCATCATTGCATGGTAAAATTGGGTGATACAGCTGCAAATTTCCTTCTCAGCCCACTGGGCAGGCGATGGCCCTCAAGCTACCAGCACTTAATATGAGGCTGTACATGTTTTTAAATTGGATTTGGAGGCAGTGACAGCAGATTCTCCACTGCCCCATGATGTCTGTGCAGTTCTTTACGAGGACTTCAAATGAGCTAGACTAAGGAACTAGTCTGAGTTTGAAGTAACTGTTTATCTTTTGGAGAGTGTATTTTGAAGCCAGATAAGTTCTGTGGTCTGGTTTGTCACACAGCTGGACCGACGCATGCTGGCGGGGGGAACAGGGAGGCAGAGCTGCTTACGCAGGCATCCTTTGTGGAAGAAACACCCATGGAGCCATCCTCCAAAACCCCAGGCAGCACTGTCTAACTAGTGAAACAGCACACACAGATTAGGGTTCCTCTTTGCCTGAGTTTTGTGGGGTGAAAAGAGAGAAAAAAGATACATGTTTTCAATCCCTTTGCCAGCAAAACAGCCTCTCATCCACAAAGCATGGAGCTTCTGCAAGATAAGAGCCCGCGGGGAAGCCAAGATCTACCCCTCATTTTTATTGATGTTTACACTTGCCTTTTAATGAGCTCCAGCAGGTTCTCGCTTCCAGCTGCAGTTGGCCCTTTTCAAAGTTCAAGGTCTCATTTTGCATTATCGTTCCAATGCCGAGTGCACCCTTAGGGAGGAGAGGAACAACCAGGACTACTTCTCTTCTGAGAAGCAGCACCAGTTTAAGTAGCCTCTAATCCAGTACTGCTTTCTGTGCTCTGCTGGTCTTAGGGGGAACTCCTGCAGGAAAACAGATCCCTCTGAAAAAAAATACTTGGCAAAATAATCACTGTTTTCTTCAAGCAGATCGGCACTGGACCTCAGTGAGCACCTGAAACACAGCACCTGTGGCCTGGCTGCCTGAGCCGAACATTTACCACTCAGTTGGTGTGGGGTGTCTGTTCTGCATCTCTTCCCTGTTGTTCCCTTTGCTGAGCTTGCAAATAGATCTTTTGCCCTGTCCACCTCAGGGTCCTGCTGGCAAGACAACCACAGTGATGGGGCTTGCTGCTGGCTGCAAGATACTGGCACAAAAAGTACAAATACTGGAAGATTTCACCTCTTCTGAGAATCCTGGTCCAGTGGTTCCTTAGGTAGTGGTACAAGGGTAACACAGCAATCCCTGCCAAATGCTCAGCCTGGCTAGCCCTCCGAGCTCTTTGGGGTCTGGGTTTGCATATACGCATGTCCCAGGATGGGCATCTTTGGAAAGCTCACCTGTAAGCATCTTACATACACAAGATGCGTGGACAGCTAGCTCACCTAACCTCTTCCCCGAACAACACTAGTGGCAGATGCCCAGGGAAAGTGTAAAAAGCAGGAACAGCTCTATTCCATCACAGCAACTTGAGGCTAAAGGACTTCCCAAGGTTATATTCGCATGCTTGCATTTAACAGCCATAGGCAGAATTCTTCATGAGTTCATAACTTTTGTTAATCCTCTTATACATGCTCCCCAAAATATACTTCAGATGTGGCTGCAGCCTTACTAGGTCAGACTGTTTAAAACAACCTGCTGACTTGGTGACTCTGCAGAAATCAGCCAATGCACAGAGACAAAAATCCAATAATCACTTTCTAACCATTCACAAACAGCTTTAAGACGTGCTCATTCTAAAAAAAAACCAAACCAACAATAAAAATGAAGCTCCATTACCCTCAAAGATCTCTGCACATGCAGGGCTCCCATCTCTGGTGCCTTTTTAATTGCGAGTTCCTCAAACACCATGGTTTTATTTTTTGATCTTCCTCCTCCTGCTAAGTGCTCCAGTGTTGGTGGCGCAGCTGGTCGGATCCAGCTGGTCTGTGGCAGCATCTGTCTGGAAATTGCTTATCTTAGCCTGCGGTCCTTTTATTTCCTTCCCCATCAGCTGCAGCAGAGATGTCTCTCCACGTGGTGACTCTGCTCTAATTGAATCCATGCTCCTTCTCCATGTTTCAGTGCTAATTTTGTGACTTGTCTATGAGTTTACAGCAAGGGCCAAATTACACTGGATTTATTATCCTCCTGAGCAAAAGGCCAGCATCAGTCTGCTGCTCTTGTAGACCTTCTGCTCATGGAGCTGAGAGAGGTACATTGGCCCTCAGAGGAAGACATACAGGGACTCACTTATTTATTGGGGCAGAGAGGGTCAAAATCACAAACAAAAAACAGACAAGGACACACTAGGACCACAGATCAAGAAGTCAGGAAAAGAAATGGGACTACAGCTAGACCAGACAAAGCAGACAGACCTTTTGTGTCAAAAAACATGTAATACAAATATCTCATCCATGAGCACAGTCTGGGCTGAGAGAAAATCTTTGGGGCAGGGGAGGAGTTCAGATGGAAATTCAGATGGGAACATGGTAAGTTTTGACTTGTTTGGTTTTTTAAACAAACTAAAAATACTGACTTGAGCAAAGTGAGAGGATAGCAGGAAAGTGAAGTCCTGGCCAGTCTGACCTGCAAGGAGTGAGTATGGGAAGTCATGGATTCCATATCTGCTGCTCCCTTTTCATGGGTCCTGCTTTCAGGCATTTCATTTTACAGACGGATGTGCCTCTCACCTGCTGAGTGATAAGCACGATGCCAGGGAACTCCAGGTGCTAGCTCTGCAGCTCAGGCCACCCTCTTGGCCTCATTCACATGGATATTTAATACAGGAGTTATGAACCATCTCATCAGGATGAAGCTAACAGAGGCTCAGGGCTGCTGGCAGGACCGGCAGCTACCAGACTCTACACAAAGCAGAGGGAAATGCCCACAAGAGGGAGAGTTGGTGCCAGTCTCCACAGTGATTCTGTGCAAACGGCACTTCCCTGCCTGGCAAATCTAAGAGCTGTTCCCCTTGCTCCACTTCTCCCAACAGAAATGTTTCCCTCTCCTGGAGATTTCCTTTTCCATGCTATTTCTCCTCCTCATCTTTCTCCAGATGACTGCTATTTCTTCTTTGTGTGGGGTTACCCAAAGGCCCCACCGTGTGGGTGCCAGACGTGGTGCCATCGGAAAAGTACCGTGACTGAGACGGTTTCTCTGCTCTCGCTGCTGCCCTGCTCCCCTTTCCTCCCACTCGCATTGTATTGTGCTGGGAGGGCACCCCTGCGCCAGCCTCAGCACAGGCAGCCCCTCCTCTCGCCCAGCTCACCACCCGGAGGTGGCACCCCACAGCGGCTGCTCTGGGGAGCCCTGCCACCCTCCATGGGCACACATGGAAAGTACCATTCCTGCTGGGCTCTGCTCAGCCACGACACCCCAGGCCTAAAACAGACTCTACCAGGGCATGGGATTTTCAGTCCATTTTCCAAAAACTGTTGATGGCTACCGGCAACAGGATCCTAGAAGTGTCTGAGCTCCTGCAGGGTGAAGCTTAATGTGAGGAAGCACCGGAAAACACTGGTGTTGTGGGAATAGCCACTCTGCAGCCTCTACAGCTGGATATGTTCCATGGTGCTGTAGCAGCATGAGCACCAGCAGGACTTTTCTTGTGGGGTCATCCCACTAGCTCCATAAACAGCATCCCTATGTTCCCAAGTCCAAAAACTTTCAAGAAACATTTTGATGATTTTGGCTAGGGATTTAGCAGGAATTGTAACACAGCTCATAGCATTCTTAGGGCAGTTTCCTAACCTGAAGCCTCAGAGAAATGCCTTCAGAGGAGATCCACATGAACCACATCACCAGAATCACCACAAGACCCCCAAGCATGGCACACCACCTGGCCACCGTTAGCCTCCAGCTGCCAGAACAAAGCAGGGTAACTGGTTCCCTCTGCGGAGAGGGATTTTCTGCCCTAGGGAAAAAGTTGTGGATGCTTCCTCTGAAGCACTTTGTGCCTGCTGGTATTAACATATCAGGCATTGCACACAAAGCTGCCCTGGAAAGCAGCATTGACATGAAAGCACAGGAGCCCCTAAGCCTGATCAGTGGCCAAGGAGCTCACCACAGTGGTAAGCATGGTCCATATCCCAGCTGGGGGCACTTGGCAGGGAGGCCAAGGAGATTTACCAGCACATCCACAGGATCTGCCTTGCAGGACATCCACACTGCTGTGTAAGATGATGCACGTTGACAGGGAAGAGGGAAATGCAAAAAAGGAAGAGAGATGCCACCAAGATGATCAGAGGGATGGAGCACCTCTCTCAGAAGAAAGGCTGAGAATAGGGTTTGGTCAGCCTGGAATAGAGAAGGCCTAGGGTGACCTAATTGCATCCTTCCAGTACCTGAAGGGAGCCTATGTGAAAGATGGGGAGAAACTTTTTGCAAGGGCTTGTAGTGACATGGGAGGAATAGATTCAAACTGAAAGAGTAGTTTACATTAGATATTAGGAAAAAATTCTTTACTGTGAGGGAGTGAGGCACTGGAACAGATTGCCCAGAGAACTTGTGGATGCCACATGCCTGGAAGTGTTCAAGGCCAGGTTGGGTGAAGTTCTGAGTAACCTGGTCTAGTGGAAGATGTCTCTGCCCATGACAGGGGAGCTGGAACTAGATGATCTTTAAGGTCCCTTCCAACCCAAACCATTCCATGACTTTATAATTCTAAGCGAGCTTTACTGTAAGTCGAAAATTTAATCACTCACTTGCAAATTATAACTCTGGGATGGGGCTCACGAGCTCATGTACCCAGTTAACTTCTTAGAGCAGCTTATGACAATCCAGCGTGTGCAGAAACACACAGTGTGAAGAACCAGCACCTAATCTCAGCTCCTGCACTGGATCAGAGCATCTTGTTCAGCATTCCCTGCTCGGAGAGGGTTACCTGAGCAGACAGGATAGCAGTGTAAGCAGTGGCTTAGAAAATACAACTGACTACGGCAAGCAGCATATTTTCGCTTGGCTTTAGGTATGCTGACAGGAGATAACATAGCCAAAAGGCATCAAAGGTGAGAAGGTGAAGCAGAAAGGGAAGGGCCACTCCTTCACAGGTGTGAGGCAGTGATGTTATTTACACAACAGCCAGTGGATATGTGTCTTATTTATACAGGGTAAGAAGAATGAAAGTAGAGTTATATTATGTTGAGTGAGATCGTTTCATAGTACACAATTACTTCATGCAGATTTAGCTAGAAGTAATTAAAAGTAAGGTTGTGCTCTGAGGCAGAGTTCCCCTGCTATTGAATTCAGGTCCAGTGGGAAGCGCTCGCAGCCACTCACAAAATCAAATACTTGAACTTCAGACATTTCCCCTAGTAGCTTAACTGTTGTGTCCTTTGAAGTTATATTTTAGGTTTCTATTTCAATCTTTATCCTCCTCTCTTACCTTTAATTTCTCTCCACTTTGAAATCCAGAGGCAGCTTCCATCTGCAAAGCTGAGTGCGCCGGTGCAGGGGGCCAGGATCCCATGCTCCCCCCGCTGGGCAGCCTCAGGCAGCCAGGAGACAGCTGTGTCACTGGCCAGCATCTTGCTCCCTGCCCTCCTGCAGGAGCTCAGAAGTATACTACGGATTGGAAGGAGATCTGCCTTGGGAGTGGAGCTGGGAAATACTATGTTTTCATCTGAAAGCAAAATCAAACTATGTAAACCCCTGATGCAACACAATGCCAGGGTGTCGGGAGGCTTTTGGCTTGCCAGGAACAAAAAGAAATATTTTCACCCTGAGTGAGGTTGATGTAAATATTTTCTTTCTTTTTTCTTCCCTCTGAACTCACAGGTGAACCAGAAGCCACGGGTTTGGGCATCTTGGAAATAAATTTACAACAGCAGCAAATGCTTTTCCAGTGCCCCAGTGAAGTAAGAAACTTGCTCCTTCCTTTGTCTTTGCCCACATGCGTGACTGCTTGAGCCCTCTGTTTGTGCAAGAGCACGACTTTTAGGACTCTGGCAGCAGGAAAACATGAAACCACATCTGCCCCAGTTCTCCATCAATTTTCGTTCCTGCACAGCACACACGGAGTGTCCCTTGGACCGGGGGGCTGTGTCAGAGATGCCTCCAGCACTGCCACACCACAACAACTGCCTTGCACCCACCCTGGGGGACCCAGACAGCATCCTGGGGCCGGGGCATTGACGGCTCCAGGGACCGGAGCCCAGCTGGGGACACCATCCAGGAGCGCCGTCAAGTGGGGACAGGATGGGCTGAAGACTTTTCCCCACCTCCACACACACAGCTGCAATATCCCCAGCATGTCCTGGCACAGAAACCAACAGAGCAGATTTTCACAGTCATGACCACAGGGGAGAAGAGAAATAGAGGGACATTTTGTGAAGGCTAAACACCCACACCAGCTTTGCAGAAGTGTTTTGCTTTCCACCTGCTTATTCCCACCCACTTAGGCAACTTAATACTGACTTTTCATTCATACTTTTTTTTAAAAAAGCATTTGAAACAAAACTATCTAATTACAGAGTAAATATTTAGCTTGAAATGAGCAGACAGATATTCAAAGCCATTTTCTGACATGACAGATGATCTGAAAGGAGCTGCGCTGCAGGCATTGTGTGCCGATCAAACCCAATTTAAGAATACAAGGCATAGAAGCAAAAATAGACATGACCCTAAGCACAAACATCCCCACACAGGCAAATGTCTCCTGTAAAATGCCACGGGTTATTTCATGGCAGCTGAACCTGGCGGCACTGGAATAGCATCGCCCACCTCTGAGGGTGGTAAACCTCTGTGAACAGCATTGAAGCAGCACACAAACATTGCCCTGGCAGGGCTTGTCCAGCTGCTCCAGTTTCGGGACCCCAACATGGGCCCATACATTTCCTGAAGACCTAAGGGAAATTCCTGTCCGCTTATGCACGTGACCTAACTTCCAGGTCTTGGCATTCTGGGTGAAACCTAAATTACTCTTGCTACCTTTGCCACACCTAAAATATTGTGACATTCAGATGACAGGTGGGAGCTAGGTAATGTGGGAAAAATAACCTTTTCACCCTTAAATGCTGAGGAACTCACATCCAGGCATTCACACCCCAGACATGCTGAGGAGCAGAGAGACACAGGAGCTGCACCTGCTTAGCATCTCCAGCTCCAAGCCCACAGAGCATGCCTGGAGATCATCAACCTTTTCCCAAAGCTTTGGCTCAAACCCTGGTGCTCCTGAAGCAGCCCTGAGCTTGCAGCAAAAGTGGACGGAGACATGACTCTAACCTTGGTGAGCCGGATTGGGAAACAGGAGCTCTAGAGCCACACACCACCCACACAATGGAAAAACCACCTCTGAATGGCCAGAGCCTGTGCTGGGTCCCTACAGGAGTGAAGGGATATGACCAGATGTGGGTATGGCTCCACATGGGAAATGCAGCTACAGGCAGGAGCTGGGACAGCCTAGAGAGGAGAGGTATGAGAGACCTCACCATCCACACTTCACTCGTGGGAAACCAGCAGGGCATTTATGGGATTAGATGCAGAATGGAAATCCTCAAGGCAGTAGCTCTGGGACAGGAAAACACAAGTGAGGAAATGACACAGTATCACTGAGTCACTGTGCCCACATCCTGGGAAATGCGTTAGCTAAGGAAGGCAGCAGGTCATCCTGATGTCTAATGACCCACAGATTCTGAAATCAGAAACACAAACGACTGCAGCGATGGCAGTGAGAACATGGACGTCAGTGGCTCCTGGCAGAATTGTTCTCTAGTGCACAAATACTAATGAAGACAGCTTCAGGCGTGAGGTGCTAGTCTGGTTCTTCAAACTGAGGGCTGAGCAGAAGGCACCAAGCGCTCTTGTGGACAGGAGGAGGCGATGTCCCTGCCCAGAGGACACAGCCCATCAGTCCTTCCACACCAGTCTCCAGCCTCTTCCCCTCGGCTGTCACGGAGGCAAACAGCCATCCCTGCTAGCCCGTGCCTGAGGTTCGGGATGAAACTTCACAGAGCTGCTTCCTCCTGTTCTCTCCAGGAGGCCCCAGTGCCAGGGCTACCCCACCACCTTTGCCAGGCTGTGGGGTCCCTTCACCTTTTGGTCAACCCTTTGACCCAATTTTTAGCATTAGCACCACACCGACAATCCTTTGGTTGTCCAGCTTTCCCACCCAGGGGTTTGGTTTTTTTCAGGAAGCAGCTGTAAAATCAGACCACCAGTGGGCCAGAGCTGAGATTGGGTCCTGGTTTTGCTGCTCTTCACTGGTTAGTGACACCTGCAAGGTGAACGAGAAGAAGCCAGTCTTGTTTCTGGTGTGGCCACAGACCCTCAGGGCTGCAGCACAGCTCTGGCTCTGGAAATGGCCTTCCTGCACATGGAGAGCCAGGAGATGCCTGGCTTTTTTTTTTCGTTTTTTTTTGTTTTTTTTGTTTTTTTTCTTTTTTTTTTTCCTTTCCCCAATACCAGATATCACAGACCCAGGTGCCTCACTGTGGCTTTGGGAGGCAAGGGCTGGTAACTCTGAGCTCTGGGACCTCTCCAGCCTGTTTGTAGAAATACTAGTGAAAGAAAAGAGGTGTTAAAAAATAAATTGTAAAATAAAGTAGAATAAAAACTGTCCTGGGTAGAGAAATCTCAGAAACATCATGGCCTTGACTGCCCTGGTGGGTAAGACAGCTCTGGGTGTTCATAGCTCTGCTGAGTCCTGCAGTGTGTCCTGGGAGGCCGGCTAGACCTGCCTTTATTGGTCCTGGTTCTCCTTTTAATTTTGTCCAGATGACCAGATTACTAAAGTCGCATTCAAAATGTGCCTTGCTGCTTTTTCTGCCTTGCATCATCCTGTGTGCTCAAGCCCTGTTGTTCCCATGGGTCATTCCTTTGGGCACATTCATGGCTCTTGGTTTCTCTGACTTAGACGATGAGATGGCAGCTTTAAAAAGCATTCGTATTTTCCCCAATGCCTGGAGTGAAACTGAGGCCAGAAACATTTCTGGGCATGAAACATGCCTCTGAGCATGTTAGGATTTTGTTCCATGAGGACTGCTTGCCTGCCAGAGGGCAGAAGCGAAGGATTTGGAAAAAGATAACTCCTGCTCTGCAGCACTCCCTGAGCAGCCACCTACCACCAAGCCAACCAGTCAGGGCAGCATAGCAGAGCTCAAAGCTTGGGACCTGATTGTTTGCAAAGCAGAAAAGATGAGATTCATCCACTGCCTCTTCTCTCCTCTTGGCAACTCTCGTTGTATTTTGGGCACAGATGCTCAGACTCAGTGCTCGTAACTGTTCTAGAAACATGTGGCCCCAGGAGACGACGTAGCTGCAGTGGCAGGGAGGGAATGACGTGGATACACGTGGTGAGCAAAATCTCCAGGGGTCACATCAGAGATGTGCTGTACCCAGACCCAGCTCTTTTTCAGGACACGGTTCCTGCACATGCAGGATTGCTGAGATCTCAGCCTTGGCAGTGCCCATAAGGATGCTCCTGTTCCTCTACAGCCTCTCAGCTGTGAGGATCCCCTGCAAGGGGACAGGAAGTCATAAAAAGGCACAGGATGATCAATATTTCACCTTTTCCCAAAGGAAACCAGAGTTTAAATCCACTGTGCATCTGTACACCTCCAAGTAGAGCTGGACACTGCTACCTCACAGGGACAAAGTGGCTCCTGGCTCTGCACCACGGCCACACAGTACATGTCCCTGGTGCCAGAGGCCACCAGCAGGGAGAGGAATGCTCAGCCAAGGTGTTTCTCACAGGACCCCTTCGTTTTGTCAAGATGTTTCGTTTCTAGTGGAGGCCTTGGGGAAAGGCAGCTGCCAGGGACTTGCAAGCAGGATAAGGGCATGCCAGAGACAGGCAAGACTCCAGAGCATTTAGTTTTCTAAGAGTGGGTTTACTGCCTGCCTGGTAGGGAAGGGGGTTGGTTTCCTTTCCCCAATACCAGAAGTTGGAGGAAGCTTGCAATGTACCCCCTCCCACAGTGCAAACTCTCCAAGTGCTTTCTCTCCTCCAAAATGAGAAACTATTAAACACACTGGTAAAGAAAATTGTTGAACAAAGCTCCCTGCATGGTGAGCAGTGGCAATTCACTGCCATTGAGAAGAAATCTCCCCAGTTGCCCCTGCAGTGCCAGGTCACACCTGGCCTGCAAATCACAATCCATTTTGTGCAGGTGCTGGGATGCCCCATCTGAGACACCTCCCAGGGTGCTGGCATGGCTCTAAGCACCCCAAGCCATTGCTGGGAGCCATTGGATGGTCACCACATCCACAATTAGAACAGCTCTGGCCAGGGGCAAATGTGTTCAGCCCCTGAAGGGAAATCTGGCTTCAGTTTCATTTTTTTGAGGGCACCATTCTTCAATGGAATGCAACATATTTGAGAGCTTGAAGGCTGCAGGATCAGCTAGAGGAAAATCAGGAGGTCTGGCATCCCATCTCTGGGGTTATTTATAACCTTCCTTGTTACTAGGGATGCCTTACCTCTGCCACCCGCACGCGGCTCCTCGGGAGGACAACCAGAGCAAGCTCCCTTAGCTCAGCAGGCAGGGTTTTTGCCCAGTTTTGGTGTGAGGACACTGGCTGATGGTGAGGAGGCCTTTCATGATCCCCCACAGCTCATGAGTAACACTGGGGCCCAGTGACTCGCCAGCACAGGGCCTGGTACTTACTCATGGTGCTGTTGACAGGTCCCAAATCCATAGTGCAAGAGGTATTTGATGTAACTAAGGAGCCTGTGGGAATGGCGTGTTTCCCTCAACCCTGTGGTAACTCCAGGTATTTGCTCTTTTCAAGTCAAAGCTATCTGAGAGCCCAGGGCTGAAGAGATGTTTTGCACAGCCGCTCAGTGACCCGAATTGCTGAGCTGGGCTCTGCCTGGCCTGCCCTCCAGAGCTAATGACCCTCTCAACCACGGCAGGACCTGGATCTCAACCAGGGCTGAGTCGGCTTCACCACAGCTGTCATCTCCGAAGCTTCAAGGCTGTCTCACCCAGTCTGACCCCGTGAAGTGTGTCAGACTCACCTCTCCAGACCTCTGGATGCACCGGCTCTCGGCCCAGCGCCGGTCACATCACGCCATTAGTGGGGAGCAAGGGGGTGTCATTTCTGTTCCTGTACCACAAACCCCATTGCAGTTCCCCAGAGAAGAAGTGGGAGTGTTATCCCTGGGTCACAGCTCTGCAGCCAGCTCAGCCCTCACCCTCAAGGCCACTGTGCAAGTACAGCACACACGAGCTTTTCCCCAACTCTGACTCCTTCATTTTCTCCCCAAACTTTTTGATCAGCCCCCCACAACACAGGTGTGAAGCTTCCTACCACCTGTGCAAAGCTTTGCGTGGACGGCACCGATTCTCCCTTTTCCTTCGTCACCTTCACGCCCTGCAGCTGAGCGGGGCAGCAGGGCAGGCAGCTCACCCACATTTTCACTGGGGTGAGCCGAAATCCCTCCCCAGCCCCTTGCGCTCTGGGCACAGGCGTGGGCAGCTGCCCTGCACAGGGGGAGAGCGCGGGGACGGCCGGCGGCATCGCGCCCACGTCAGCCGCGCTCGGCCAGGAGCAGGAGCTATTTCTGGAGAGCCGCTTCTCCTGGAGCAGAAGTGGCAGAGCTCAGAAGCACTGACCGAAAAAGAAAAGCCCTGGTGTTCCGAACGGGAAGAGAGGTTTCCCAGCCTCCCGCCGGGAAGGACGGGCGACATCCTTGCAAAAATGAGAGAGGACTGCAGTGCTCTGTGGCAGCAGGGCTCCAGAGGAGCTCAAAGGCTACTTCAGTTAGACCGTAAACACGCCAGATCTGCTGTTGTTGCAGGGCTCCGTGAAATCGGTGATGTCTGAGCGGAGTTCAGCTGGAGAGCGCTGGTGCTATAAAAAACAAAGTGACTTTGGGCTTTGACGCTTCCTCCTGACACACAAAAAGGTGATTTGTGATTCAAAAGACAAGGAATTTATCATCAAAAGGAGCTGGGACAGAGCTCAGTGTTTACACATGGAAGAACAAGACAGGCACCGAGAGCAGATATATTTATACTCATCCATTAATAAAAGAAGCCAAGTCAACCATACCTTTGTGCTAAAGTTAGAGCACAGCACTCTGCATGTCCTTAAAAAGGCAAGAAAGTTTCCACAAACTGGGACAGCTGCTCCCAGTGCCGGCTCCATGCATCTCCTCCTTGGCGCACACAGGGTGTGCTGCAGCAGGAAAGGGGCCAAACGCGGCGAGGCTTCTCCAAGTGGGAAGGCTGACTCCTAGAGTCTGGTCATGGGCTGGTGGCCACTGCACCTCAGGAGCCAAACAGTCCCTGCTCCACCATCAGAGACCTGCAGGAGGCGACTGCCTCTTGCCAGAAACAAGAATCCTCCAGTTTGGGCTCCAGTATTCTCATTGCTTTCCCTGGTTACGGGGCTCACACAAGCCAGGAGCCTTCTCCTCTGCCACGGGTGATGTGGCGGAATGCTGGGCTTGGCACACTTGGGCTGGCCCTGTGGGCAAGGACTTGGTTTGTGAGGCTGCCTCCACCAACCAGCAAAGGGAAGAGGAGCAGCACCCAAGGGCTCCAGGTTTGGGCCGAGGGGTCAGTGCAAGCCCAGGGTGAACCGAGAGCACCCAGGACAGAGGATGGTTCATCTCCAGTGAGGTCAGCAATAGGGCTGGATGGTGCAAGGCACTGGAAGCTCCTGGATTAGTATTTGACACTTAGAAATGCTTTAGAAATCACTAATTGCGGCCAGTTCCTTAACCCACAGCTATGGCTGGAGTTGCCTGGCTTCACCTGCCGTGTGCCTTGGAATGTTACACCAACTGGCAGCAAAGACACGGAAAAGTCAGATCTCTGTTCCTTGCGAGGTGCTTCTAGAAAGCAATCAATTATCCTTCCTGACAAATAACAGATGAGCTCTCACAGTTGTTTTCCTGTTTCTCTTCTCTTCTCCCACCCAGTTCCAGCCCTTGAACCACGCTGGAAGCAGCAGGAGCCAGCACTGGACACGCTATGCCAGAAATGATCGTGTTTCAGGCAAACTGAGAGCAATCGCAAAAAATACATCTTGTCTAAATCAAAGTTAAGCACATTGCAGTTTTTCTTCTCCACACCTCCATGAAACAGCTGCAAGCAACAACCAACGTCGGCTGCACAGGGAAGGAGACAGCTGCGGGCACACACCGGAGAAGGGGTCACCTCTCACCTCACAACATGTCGAAGTTGTTGGCACTGTAGAATGCATTTCCCCTCTGAGCTCACGCTGAAGATGCTACAGTTACATGAACTTGACTAACCTTTGAGCAAGACATAGCACTAGATGGCCTCCACAGATCTCTTCCAACCCAAATTATTCTACAACTTTGCACTTTTCTGCATAAAGACAGAAAGAGGGCATGCAAATAACTCTTCCTCCCACACCAGCTGCTAAGCTAAGCTCTCCTATCAAAGGGATGCTCAGGCTGCCATCTCTGAGCCAGTACAGTCAACAGAAGTCCAGCAGCAAAATCCTGACAAGAAATCAGCTTTGCTACTGGCACAGGGATCAGGACTTCTTCCTGAGCTTTTGGGTCAAATCTCTTGATGTAGCTTGTCAGTGCCAGCCTAAGATGCAGCCTTAGCAGTCACACTAACCTCACCCTTGAGCTCTTCTGCAAATTCAGTTTGAATTCATAAATCATTTCAATGTGATCCAAATGCTTTCCAGCAAATGTTACCATTTATTGACTACATCCCACCCTGCAGCGGGCAGGCACAGCCGTGTGGCACCGAGATTCTTGCTCAGCAGCCACGCTGGTGGACCCTGGGCTGACACCAAGCCCCGTGGCACAGAGCCCACGCCCAGGTTATTGCCAAACCCTCTCCCCAGGTCCTTCCTGACGTCAGTGGTACTGTCACTCTCAGGTGATGCTACCTACACACACAGAAACAAGCACCGTGGCTTGTGATCCGCTGTGACTAGTGTGATTTGTCTATTACTTATGACAATTATTTACAGCTTACAGAACGGGGGAATCTATTAAATCAGCTGCGTTTGCTTCCTCAGCCAGCTTGCAGTGCATTCAAAGAACTTCTTGCTTCCTTTGGTAAGCTCTATTTTCAATAAAGCACACTGAGCAATGCTGAATATTAAAACACTTTTACTGACTAATTAGTGAATTCCAGGATCAGCCATTTTACAGCTTTGCCTTGAAACGACGGTAGGCTGGAAGACCTAGAGCTCCTTTGCTGTGCCTCTGGAGCCTGCCTCTGCAATACCTTTCTCCCAGCACAGCAGAGCTTCCTTTCAAGACCTTTCTCAGTTCCACTGATGCAGAATCCCTTAAACAGCTTTTCTTCAACAATTATTCAGCCCTGATTTCCAAGCATCTAATTTTAGCAGTCACTGTTGAACATCCTCTTGAGTTATTGTTAGAATGAAATGAGGATCATCTGACAGGAACATATCCTTGGTAAATACTGGGAAGGAATGCTTAAGGAGCTCACACACCTTCCTGCATCATAATCGACAACCCTACTGCCCAGGGACACACCTTATGCCACCCTTTTTGTTCCTGGTACCTTGCATTTCCAAAAGCAATTAAACCACCAGCCTCAACTGTACTACGCATATTTGGCAGTATAATTTTGCTCAGTTATTGTTTCAATAATCACTTCCAATTAGCCACAGGGACTTATTATTTGCTATTTTTAGGATCATTTCAGTTTAAAAGGCACCTGATTACACAGATCTATATTTGCATGACATCTTTCACTGGAGGATTTGTAAGTGCTACATAGAATGTGAATGAATTTCTGCTTGTCTGCAGCAGTACTCCTTTTACAGGCAGGACAACAGGGGCAGTGATTAAAAGACGTGTCCAAACTCCCAGAGGAAATTTACACCGACACAGGAACCCCAGCTTCCAGTTGTGTGCGTGAACTATTAAACCTGTGCTAACACAGATGGAGCGAGGTTGGCTACACAGGTACTAAGGGAGATGCCGATACCGTGATTTGAAATGCTTGTCTCTTCTTCCACACTAACAGCCTCAAACACTGAGTAGGCTTGGAAAGAAAAAAGAAATAAAAAGGCTTCAAATACCAAACAATTGGCCCTTTTCTGCTAATAAGCAGCAATGGGAAAGAATAGCAGGGAAAGGTGTGGATTTTATGAGAGGTTGGTATAGGAACAGATGGGACTGGGATTTTGCCAGCGTGACTTGCCAAGGCTTCACCCTTTATCACTGTTAGGAAGATCCAATCTCCCAGCTCGTTCTTCACACCAGCTTCCCTTCTTTGTGTTTTACCTGCCAGGGAGATGCATCAGCGAAATTCATCCAGATGTGCTGAAAAACAGACAACGCATGGGAGCCAGCAGACTGGTGTTTCTCTCTTTTATTTAAAAACAGTGCTTCATTACCATTTGCAAAGGGTTAGGAAGGGTTTCCCCCCTTGCTTAGAGTTTATAAAAGCCAGCAACATGATCAATAATTTATACACATGGATAGTAATACAAAAAAAAGGAATAAAAGCTAAAGATCTAACTACTCCAACCTTCACAATTCCAGCTACTTGATAATAATAGGAATAACCCAATGAATACTGTATGGTCTGAAAGCTACTATACAATATGATACTTAACAAGGGAGGGCGGGAAGTTAAAGGCTGTCACAAAGCCCTGGGATGCAGATACTGCTTCTCCAGAGTCAGCAGGGAAATGGGACCCTGGGCAAGCGGCTTGGGCGTCCTAGGAAATGATCCAGGGGAAGGGAACGCATCCCACTGGGGACACGTCCTGTTCCCTGGCGGTACCTGGCAACGGGAGGTGCTGGGGAGACTGCGAGAAGGGGCAAGTCTGTCGCTGCCATTGGAGGTGCTGCGGCATCTCAGCCTCGCACTGAAAATCTCCAAGTCTCAAAGAGATCAGCCTGTGAGGTCAGTAAAATACTCCACCAGCTCCATATCGCTCTACAGCCCTGGTTCTCATTTGTTATCAGCCCCAGGTTTTAGCTCCAGCTATTTACAAGCAGGATTTATCATATTAAAAAAAAAAACAAAACCCAAACAAAACCTAACAAAAACCCCAAACAAACAAACAAAAAAAACAACCCAAGGAAAGAAAACAAAACCAAATCATATCCCCTGGGGTAAAAGAGGATGATTTCGTCACTTGATAATGCAGCCAAATCGAGCTGCTAAAACTACAACACTCGCACACACAAAATACCATGAACAGAAAAAAAATAGAAAAACATGACCAAAACTGGGACTACTAATGTGGGAGGCCTGATTTCGGTAAAGAATTTACTCCTCAGGGAAGCAACAAGCCCCTCCACCAGCAGAGAACTGGGAATCTGGCAAGAGATTTATTGACCCACTTCAGAACGACAACAGAAATTTAAAAAGAAAACATTCCTAAGATTAACAGGCATTTTGCTGACTCTGACTGCCAGCCAAATGAATATCGGGGTGGACGGCTTTAGACACCAGCAATATCCTGGTAAAATCAGGTAAGGTTTTTGGCTGATGCATTCCTGCTCTACCATGATTTGAGAGGCAGCGTGGGAAGCTGGTCTCCTGCACAAGCCTGGGCCAGCTACAGCCCCGTGGCCCCAAGAGGACAATCACAGGCAGCACTGGCAGCCCCAGAAAGAAGCTGTCTTCCAGGGTCAGCAGTGGCAACAGAGACGGGACTTGGCCATCCCGAGTCCCGTTTAGGCTGCCATTGATGCAGGCACTGCAAAGGGAGGGGGGCTCTCCTGACAACTTCTGGCTGGAGCAAAGAGTACCAGGCAGAAACCCCACAGCCTACTTGCACAGGGCCCCATTTCATGCTCTGGCTATCAGACTCCTGCTTGCCTTGTCGACTGGAGTTTTCATTGTAGAAGAGAAGTTTACTGGGGTTGGATGGCGGAGAGGGCAATCAGTAAGGTGGGGATGGAGGGAATGGGCTTTTCAGACATTACATCACCAAAAATAGTGTTTTATGCAACAAAGAATCAAGTCTCACTGGTGTATACTACAAAATGTTTGACATTATCCAAGAGCATGTCAAAAATAAAAACACAAAGAAGTTTACATTGGATGTTCATCTTGTTCACTAGGTTGGTTTTTCCCCCCCCCTCCTATTTTAAAACAGTGCAAACAGGTAAAACACTTTAAAAATCACCCCTCTGCACCAAGGACAGCATTCCCCCAACCTGCCAGGCTGGAGGGTCACAGGCAGCAGGCCCTCTGCCAGGCTGCCTGTGTGCTTTCCCTTTGGAGCTAGACTCAGCAAAAGCGCTCCCCAGAGCTGTTGTTTGGGTTTCCCTTTATTAAATTCCTAAGTGCTCCCCAAACCTGTTTTCCATTTGCCTCCATCTTTGTGGCTAGGATGGGAAGATACAGATAGGGATGGGCTGGGGAAAAACATGGGTAGAACTGGGAGGCTCTGCTTTGTATTCCCCACTGATGGAGCTCTGGGTGCTGGAATTGAAAGCCCAGCAGCCAGTGTCTCTTTTCAGGCAGGGAAATGGCTTCATTAACCGTTCCACAACCAGCACTCGAGCCAGCTACTCAGAAAACCCTCCTCAGCTCTTGCTGTGCACTTCACATCCATGGATCTCAAAACAGGTAAGAACAGGGGATAAACTTCAACTTCACTTTAGGGACAGGGAAGCAAAGTCTAAAGTAGCGACACGACTGCCCCATAGGGACCCTTGAGGGGTCACTGACAGAGCCCTGTCCGAAACGCAGGTCTCAGACTCTGGAACCAGTGCTCCTTGCTGGGCAAGTCTGCTCCCTCTCAGGCACTGGAACAGCCAGGCCACAGCTATCTTTAAACATGGCTTTGTCTATCTGAACTCATGACACAGGATCCACCTAACTGCTTAACCTGGGAAACGCTGGCTATAGTAGGCTCATACCGAGCTCCCCATTGCCTCCAGGTCCTGTCATGGCTTTTCTTAGAAAAGCTAACCCACCTACAACAGTGCAGCCTCCCAAGCATGGGGACCGGGACAACCGTTTGCTACCATGCTGGGCATCAATGTAACTTATTCCCAGTAGAGAATATGCTATACCAGTAGAAGTTACTTTATACCAGCACAACTGTAACTGCAAGGAAATACAGACCAGCACATTAAGTAAACCAACTCTTCAACCCAAAATTTCATCTTTCTATCATCCTGTGCTGGCTGGACCTATTGCAAGACAGTACAAACAGCTACACTTGGAGATTTTTTTTTTTTCCTCTGCATCAAGAGGAATCCCAGATGCCACCAGACTAGAAGGTGACAAACAGCAAGCTATTTGCCAAGCTGCCTGTGTGGTTTCCCTCAGAAAGCCAAACCCTGCTTTGCAAGGGACCTGTGACTGCAGACCCATCGCACGGACAAGCACTAGCTGCCATCATTCTAATAAGCCAGGGCCCAGTTCAATTTATTCAGCGTAATTCATTTTGCATAGGGAGATATAGGCTTTGTCCTCATTTCTTCAGAAGATGGATATAGCCACACCTTGGCTACTCTGAAAGCATCTCTAGCCACCTCGTAACATCAGAGTGAAACTGGAGCTGTTGTTCGCCAACAGGGAAGAAAGGCTGAAGAGCTCTCCTGTCATGGCACAACACTCACTCGAGAAACCTTGCCATGCAAGTTTTTGGGAGGTCTGGTGCTTTGGACATCTGGAACCAGTGAGCTACCTCTGGCCCTCAGCCATGCAAGAGCCCCAGTGTCCCCTCTGCAGCTCGGTGCTGAGAACAGGAGGCCAGGCTATCAGCAAGCTCCCTCAGGGACTCTTGCAGCACTAACTATGGTGTCACAGAGACACTGGCTGCTTAACGCACCAGAGGAGCCCGGCAGGGAGGGACCAGAGCAGGCCAGGCTCGGATACAGGAGGAATCAGGCTGGATGGTCTTAGAACAGGTATTACTCGGAGACTGGGGGACCATGGCCCCCCAAAGGTTGGGTGCTTCTGCACTAAACCCCTCACATTCCTAATATACTTGGGCGGGCTGAAGCTGCCATGCATAGACTCTGCCAGGAGGCAGAAATGGGGCTGGCCTCTCTACTCACAGGGAGGCCAAGTGGCAGGGGGGGATTGCAGGTGGCACTGCCAGGGCAGGGGAGGGCACTCAGGGAGGGAGAACCCAGCTTTTGGGGAGCTGCAGTCAGAACCAGCTGAACTGAATGTGGGAGAGGGGCAGTGGGGGAGCAGCTGCCCCAGCGGGGCTCTGCAGATGCTCCTGGGCTCACAGCCTGAGGAACTGCCTGCGGGAAGGGAAGGGATGGCCTCACTCAGGCCCTCCATCCACAGCAGGGAGAACAAGTCCAGTAGAGGCTTTTGCTGCATCCCAGCTCACAAAGTCCCCTGGCTGCTCTGCAGTGGAAATAACTCCCCTTGAATATGACTATCTCTACCATAAGTCCTCCCTCTTCTACCCCAACTCAGGCAGTAAAAGCCCCCAAACACCCCGAGTCTCCCTCATTTCCTAGATTTTGTGAAAGCCCCAACACCCTGTTCCCCCCCTCCCTATTTTCAAGCTAAAATATTTATATACAAACAACAAAAAAATTGTCATAACAGCAACAAACCAAACTTTGGCTTGGAAAAAAAAAAAAAGGCAAAAAACCAACAATAAAACCAGAAAAAAAAAAGGTGGCCAACAGGCTGGCAGTTTGGTGTCCCCTTTACCTAGCTATTCCTCCAAAAAAATCAATAGCTTCAGGGTCTCTAGCTTACCTAATGGCGTCCCCACTCTTCCCATTTGAGGTGCCTCCACTGTGCTGTGCACAGAGAGGATCCATGTATCACTGGGGAAGAGTAAAAAATGTGTGGTTGTGTGTGGCTGGGCCAGGACACCTCCCTGGGAGCAGAACCTCTGCTTGCTGACGTTGCTTAGTGTTAAATGCAGGAATTTTCCTATTCTGTATGAGTGGCGGATGGAAAAGGAGGTGTTCGACAGGAGCTGGAGAGGCTCTGCCAACAAACCCATACTCTAAGCTGCCCTTCTGGGGGCAGTGGCTCACCCAGCACCAATCCATGGGGTTGAGGCAGCCTGGTACAGTTACACTTCTGCATCTCTCCCACATGTAGTTAGAGCCTGCCTCTGGCCACTGGGGTTACTGGGAGCACTCGAGGAGCCAGCAGCTGAACAGGGAGGTCTGGAGAGCAGCAGCTCTGCATCACGTCACAGCTCACAGTCATCTAAGTGTGCTGCCTTTGAAACACAGTGAATTCTCTGTATGTGAGAGCAGAAGGGAGATGGTCTTGGGACTTGTGAAGCCCTTGGCTAGATAGTCTCTATCCTTCCAAGTCTTCTAATATGTAGTGTCTATATGGACTGAGGAGACCAGGTGCACAGCTTTTTATGAGAGGCTGGGCAAAACGAGCCCAGGGGCTCCAATGCAGCTACGGAAGGGCCTGAAACAGCCTGTGGTAGGAAGTTCCTATGAATTCAGATCTTGCACAAACTGCTTCTGCCACATACAAAACTACTTCAGGATCATATTCAGATATAAACGATCCTCTTCCACCACACAAACCCACATGCTTGTCCCTCACCTCGAGCAGCTTATGCGTGACTGGCTTCTCCTCACTCACATTATTTGAAATAGATTACTTGTGGAAGCACCTAAGCAGCCCAGGATGAACAGGAGCAGAGCCCTTGCACGCTGGGCCTCGGAGCGTGTGCCATGCTCGACTCTTCTGCTCGCTTTCTTCCTCTGCAAGGCTGCAGGTGCTTCACCTCCCCAAGTTAAATCACTTGCTGTCTGCAACAGAAGTACTCTGCGTGATCCTGCACTGCATCTGCCACTCCTCGAGGAACGAAGGGGAGGAAAAGGACAGCAAGAAAGATCTTCAAAAGGAGGAATGAAAACTAAGACAACTACAGCCACCTGCAGCGGACAAAAATCAGCGAGTAAAAGTTCTGTGTGTGGGGAAAAGATCATCCTCATCAAAAACTCCTTTCAAAGTCTTGTCCCCTGTACAGCAGGTAACAGCTGAAGTCTTTGGGCAGGTTGAGGGACTCTTCTCTTGCGAAGTCTAAAGTTCTGACACTGCTGAAACTGTCACAAACCTGTGCACGTCAGATGGTGATAGAAGGAAAGTCTCTGCATTTCCCCCATTTCCAAATGTAAATGACTATTTCCCACCAGCATTCAGGTCCCAGCCACAGCCAAAGAGTGCTTCCTTCTGCAGATCAGAAACACAGCAGGTGGAGACTTCTCCCTCACGTCCTCCTGTCTCACAGGTACCAAGCACCAGACCCAGGGAAGTAACTCTGTCTGCGTGTTCCTGATTAATTGCATGATATCAGTTTCTAACAGCTTTCCTTATAGCTAATTGCCTTTTCCGTGATTGGTAGGATAAGCTATGCACCAACATACAGACACGGAAATGCATTATTTTTACCACAGTTAAAAAAAAACCAAAAATGAAAACAAAAAAAAAACCAAACAAAAAAAAAGCACAATCTTTGGAACAAAAGAATTAAAGGCAGAAATTTAAAGGAAAAAAAAATACATATTCAAAGAACATAGTGAGGTATAAAAAAGTATTTTCTCTTTTGTTTTTTTTTTGTTTTTCCTCCTCGACTTGCTATAGAGTTCCTCTACTAGTAAATATTGCAATAGCCAGGCCTCATGAACTGGGGGGGCTGTCCCACTTGCAGGGGGCTCACGTCACTTCAGTAGGGGGCGAATCGGCTGTAGCCACCTCGGTATAAACTCGCCTGTAGAAATGAAATGGAAGAAGAAAAGATTGTTAGGAGCAGAACTAGGTGAAGAGATACCCCAGGACAGCACCCAAACGCTTTTGGAAGGACCAACGGGCCTGTCCTGGCACTGACCCACCACCATCAGCACTTCTAAGAAGCAAGAGAGAACTCTGCCTGCAAAACCAAAGATGTGGCTCAGGAGGGCATGCTCATGGCCAGCCAGCTGGAGGGGAAGTTTGGCAAGTCTTGGTGGAGGGGAATTCAGTACCAGAGAGGAGACTCACCAGTCCTAATCTCAAGCCACTTGTCCAGGCTGTCTTTATAGATTGCAGAGACCAGGACTTCTAGGATGCTCTTCACCTCACCTCAAGGTAAAGGTCTAAGATATGATGACTGGGTATCCTAGAATTACCTGCTTTTCCCTCACTGACCTTAAAGAGAATCCACATGATGAGCTGAGGCTGAAATGGAGGCGCTACATTGCAGACATCTATTTTTAGGTGTCTTTTTCTCTGAACACATTTGTATTCCAGCCTTTGAAACAACACAGATACTGCGCTGGCTAGCAGATGGGCAAGCATGTGTTTTCAGCAAGCTGCTCCACTCCCCTCCGATGCCAGCATACCTCATCCTGCCCTTGCGTAACTACTGCTGGCAGGCAGGACACCGCATCCTTCCACTAGTGCAAGAGGGAACCAAGTGAAGCAGCTTTGCTGCAAGATGTCACAAGAACAACTTATTCCCTTGCTTCCTAGAACTACTGAAAATGGCAAGAAAGGGTCTCCTGGATCTCTGACTATTGCTGATTTTTGCTCTGTGTATCACCTTGATACAGTTCTACTGATTCATCAACAGTGTTCTGGCTCCTGGCAGTTCTGGTTGCTTTTCATTTTCATTTTTCATTGTACTAGATGATGTACAAGACCAAGTATTAACTGGTCTCCTACAGCGTGGCTCCTTTCTTAGTGTACACACAGATATGAATGCAGAACAACTGGGAACCCAGCACTGCTGCTAAGGACCTCCTCCCTCAACAAAGAAGTTTTTCTGAGTGAAGTTTCATTGCATGATACCCAGTGGACAGCTGTTCCCCATGCTGGAAATGAGAAACAGCACAAGAAAGAAAATCCCACTTACCACAGCGCCAACTCCGTAGCTAGCGGCAGGGGCAAGGGCATGGTAAGGATCTGCTGTGTACACCCTGCCATAACTGAAGAGAGGGAGAAAAGATATAAAAAGAGAAAAAAAGTCACTTGGGAGGGGCAGAGGAATAGCTGTCTGACCACAGGTAATGGAAGCAGCAGCATGCCCTTGCACACACATGTATGCATCCATGCACACACAGGCACGCAGGCAGCCTCTCTGCAGAGATCTTACGGGCATGCTGCCATGCACTGGATGAAATGGGCGAGAGAACGGCCTGCCAGGAGGAATGTGGCAGAGATCATGAGCCTGACCTGCAGGAAAGAGGTCAGCACCTTTGAAATGTCAGCTAGTGCATCCTTTACCTTTGGGTAACTGCGTGATGCAATTAGGGAGGAGAGTGCTGGCACTAGTGCTACTGGCACAGTAACAGCTGCTAAATGGAAAGCAGCAAGGGATTCTCCACTATGAGAGGAGTATAAACTTTAATGGGCTCACATGTGCTAGGATTGAAACACGGCCTCACTGCACAGGCAATGAAAAATCTTAAGGCAAGCACTCTGATGAAGACAATCCTTTGTATCTATTCAGAGCTGCATATTAAAGCATCCTAGAGCACTGCATGAGCTGAGTCATTTTTACTTTATGATGGGGAGAGAAACGCACCCAGCAATTAAGTAACCTGCCCAAAGCCAGATCCCTGACTCTGAGGCTGTAACCACGCTGCCTGCTTTGTGCAGAGAATCATGAGGATAGGAAGGAGGCCAGGATTTGTGCCAGCTCACATACACCGAGGGCAATACTGTCCGGGAGCAGAGACAAACCGCGCATTCAAGTCTTCCGTATTGGGTGGTGCATGCATGCGCGCGCACGCGAGTGCAGGTAAGACAAAGAAATGGGGGAAAGAAGCAGAAGTTCTGTGATGGACCAATGCTCCTTGAATCCCTGAGCACAGCAAGCTAGCCCCCATGGACACCTCTCCCTTACATACCCATCGCTGTAAGCTGCTGCAGCGGCTGCAGCGGCCGTGGCTGCTGTTGCAGTAGCAGGCTGTGCATATCTGTAGGCTGCGTATCCACCCTGCAGGAGAGAAGAGAACTGACTTTACAGATACCTGTTCACCCTTGCAGAGAATAAAAAAAAAAAAATTAAAAAAAGTCACACACATCACAAGGAGAGGAAGTGTTTCAAACTGCATCAGCTCTCATGTCATGTCTATCGCAAGCATCACCCATTAACTCATGTATATTCCTTTCCTTAGAGGGACCACGGAGGCCCTTACATTATCCTCTTTAGCAGACGGAATACACTAAATTGTTATAACCTTGCAGAAAATGCAATTTGGCATGGAGGAAATGGAAACCAGAAAAGACCCGGAATCTTGCATGCAAGGTAATTTTTATAGCCCCTTCCTCTTAAGGAGGGCAAAACAGAGGTGGACACTTCCTGTGAAGTATTTTAGAAAGGGGACCATTCAGAGAAATTCCTACTTTTTTTTTTTACCCTCTCTTTTTTTACAGCCTGGAAAATCCAAAGGGCTAGAATTTAATTGGGTGCACATGTGCAAAAGTTATCACTAGCCAGAGAAGGCAAGAAGCAATCAGGAAAAGATGGTCAGAGAAGACAGTCCCTGGTGGTTTCAGGGCTGTCAACAAGCAAACCAACATTGAGGCCAACCAGACTGTTCTCCCCTCCTCTCCATGTAAGAAGGAAACAGGTCAAGGGAAATTATGCCAGAACAGTCTGTTCTGCTGCTGCATTTCTGCCCATGCTACATACCTGTAGCAAAGGTGATCAGACGTAGTTACTAAAAATGTCCTTAACAGCTGTGTTGTCAAAATGTGAATTCTGCCTCAGAGGAAGACCTGTGAGTCTTCTCCTGGAACTTCCACGAGGAGCTTTTGGGGCAGAGCAAAGCCTGCAGTACTGAAAGACCAAGGCCAGCCACCTTTCAGACCAGGATCAAAGGTGGCACAGCAGAGTAGCAAAGGGGGCTCTGAAGCCTCAGCTGGCTCTTTATTGTATTTCTGAACACATTTTTTTTTAACTTGGGGGTGAAGGCTTGGTAAATGAACCATAGTTTTGACTTTCTAGAAACACAATGAGCCATAAAAAAACCACTGGAAAATTCCAGATTGCTTCTGGCTTTTTTTTTCCTCCAATTGACATTTCAGGGTTTGAAGGACCAGAAGGCAGAGTCATACTCTTCACCTCCAGAATCAGCTCAGCATAGCTCTACCACTTTTTCCCCATCTATCTTTTGCATGTATGTAACTAAGCGTACAAGATCAGCTCCACTACGGAACTGTGTGGTTGCTCGACAGCGCTCAATATGGACCTGGGTACCTTTTAAACTAGAAGTAATGATTTTAAATTAATATTGGGTTTTTTTGTGTGGCCTGCATTAGCCCTGTGAAGGCTAACATGCGATCCAAAACATGTTTGCAGACCCTTTCCTACTCCAGAGGAAAGGGACTTGCAGCCTCTTCAATCATCTAGTTAACAGGAGAAAAAGCAACAACAGATCTACACCTGTGAAACATCACCACATGGTCTGGAAGAGAGGTCATGTTACAGTTTTAACCCTTTTAATCTCACTTGGCTGTTTCAAATTCTGCATTTCAGATTGATGGTTTGGGGATGTTTAGCTTGGTTTTGCCATGGTATCATTGCACCACCATGTAAAACATGAGAGAGGCAAGAGGAGTGAGGTGCAGCCCTAAACCAAATTCAAACCTTCATTAACCTCACCAAATTAAGACAAAACTTTGTATCAATGCCACTGTGGTATTCCCCTTAGGCTCTGAGCTTCCTGAACCCTTGGTCTGTCACTTGGGCACAGTGTAGGAGGGATTTATTTTCTCCAGGCACTACCCTCCGCAGGGCAGCTGGCCTCAGCATGCACCCTGATTCCCACTCTGCCCCAAACTTCCACACTTGCCAGTCACATTTCAGATCAGAAGCCACTTCAAATGTGCCTGGCACATATTCTGAACATGACAGCAAGATGCAGTTTGAAACCAAAAAGGCTTGTCATGTAATTCTCTTTTAACTCATGTCTCTCATAAAGGAAAACGAAACAGAACCAAACCAAAACAAAACAAAACAAACAAAAACAAAAATAAAGAAGAAGAAAAGAAGGGTTGGAATCAGGTGAGGGAGGGGGAATGCAGTAACATTTATTAATCAAAATTAAAAACTAAGCATGCTGACATCTGGAGCTAGAACAACCAGCAAAGTCACCACGTTCAGACTCATATTGGCTAGTTCTATCCATCCCAGCATTCTCTTGGGACAGCAGTTCGCCCTAGGCTCTACCACAAGCTCAGTGAAGTACACAGCCTCAAGTACTAGAGCGTGCAGCCACAACAACCTGCTATTACGGAAACAGTCAGTCACCACTGGAGTTAACATTCCAACCTTAACGACTCCCGCAGCACCCCGCCCTCACCCCCCAGAATGGCTCCCACCCTAGCCCTGTCCCACACCACAATGTTAATAATTATAACAAGCAATAACCCATCTGTTATATCAGAGAAGGGAACAGAGACTCCACTGAGAGATTTAGAGCGGGATGTTAACATTTCTTCAGTCAACTGCACAACAAACAAAAAAAAAAAAAAAAAAAAAAAAAAAAAAAAAAAAAAAAAAAAAAAAAAAAGAAAAAAAAAAAAAAGGAGAAATAAAAATCAAAAAAAAAAAAAAACAAAACAAAACAAAACAAAACAAAAAAAACAGGAGAAATAATTCATTGGAGAAATGAAGTTAAGAAATAGCTGACGTGTATTGCTTTTTAACCATGCACTGATGCAAAATTGAAGCTACTGGTTATTTTAAAAAGGAAAAAAAAAAAAAATCTCAGGATAGAGGTACACACGTACAGGCAGACCTGCTCATTTCAAAGCAATCTGCAAAGTCCACTTATGTGTGCTTCAAATAAAACCAAAAATGGGGATTATAATGGCCATGGTGCATTCCTGTCATAGGAGCAATGAGTGTGGACAGCTGGGAGATTTCTGAGACAGGGATGTATTTAGCATGACCAGCAGGTCGAAATACACCAAAATAGGGTGAAGGAAAGAGGAAGAACTGTTGCAACTTTTACTTGTTTTTTCATAAATCCTTTCACCAAGCTCTGGGACCATACAGAGCAGACACTGTATAGGTTGCCTTACCCAGCTGATGCTCCTGTTCTCCATAACCCAGGATCCATCTATATAAATTCAATAAATGCATCTAAAGCCTGTTCAGCTTGTCCAATGCACCAGGTATTTTCTCCTGCTATTCCTGTTCACACAAAACTTGTAACTGATATGCAGAGCTCATCTGCAAGCTCAGCTGCAGGGTCCTATGACCCCTAGTGATTTCTGGTGGCACCCACTTCAGGTACTCCAGTAAATACCAACTATAACAGCATAGAGCATCTGCAACAAAGAGGAAAAACCGTGCTTCTAAATGAAAGAAATTATTTTTAAAAAAAAAAAAAAAAGAAAAAAGAAAAAAAAAAAGGCCCTTGCTACCTTCAACACATTCCTTCGGTGCCACAGCCAAACTGCAACAGAAGAAACCACTGAGTGGCATAGTGCCTGAAACTCAGGACAGCCATGCAAACTCCCACTCCACCTATTCGGTTCCACAGGGACAGGTTACCCACATAGGCTCAGTTTTTTAAAATCTTCAGCCTCGTTTCAAAAGAAGTAAGAGTGGCTGAGCTTCTTGCGGAGATGTTATATCAGAGACATTTCTATCAATGGGACGGTTTAATTACTGCTTCCATAAGGAAATGGGAACTAGCGAGAAGGCTTATGCATTTTTACTGGGCATTAAAAACAACCAAAAGGACTGTGTAAATCAAGATTAGCTCCTTTTGGTACAGGCTTTTGGATCGTCTGGGGGGCATGTGAGAAAAATGAACACCAGCCTAAATGCTTGATTCAAGTTCTCTTTCTCTGTCTATCCGGCCTAGCAGCGTTGCTGGGGCTGTGCTGGATCCCTTTCCCTGTGTACTGCTTGAGCCTAGAGAGCCTAGAGCTGTCAAACAGCTGTATTGCTTGGGTATTAACAAAAGCCCAAATTTAAAATTACTCTTCTGTGATGTTACTGTCCTTGGCTCATCAACAAAGCAGTATTTAATTTTAAATTCCTTCTTTAACATTAGATGACAGCTTTTTCAGTAATGTCTTATATTTTCTGAAATAAGACAAACATGGAAGAACAATATATACAGGAAGCTGCAATCCCAACTAAAGCAGCATTCCAATTACTGAGTGTTAATGAAAACAAATAAGCATTTTATGCAGTTCAGCTCAAGTACATCTTCTCTTCCACTCTTCAAGTCCATATCAGGTGATCAATCCAATGAGAGCAGGAGAAAATCCAAAACTACAGCTTACTACGCCAGTGTGGTATAAACCTCCCTTTTCTTTTTCCCTTCCTGCCTTAGAAGGGCATGCCAAGTATGTCACCGGCCCTCCTTACTCCAAAGAGCCTTTTTGCCCCTAGGACACAAGTGTGTCCATAACCCTGGAGAAATGTGTAACTCATGGTACCAGTTAGGTACATTTTACTGCTTGCCAGGTTTAGGCAGTGAGCCCAATTTTAGGATCTTTTACTTGTCATCTCTCAAATGCGTCTTCTCCACCCCCATACTTCCATATAACAGAAGTTAAGAAGCAGAAAGGGCTAGAACCGCTTCTGGTATTTCTGTATTAGAAGGGTGGCATACGTGCACCAGGAATGAGCATGAATGAATTAGAAGAGGTGACAGGAGACGGTGTCCATTGCAGCAGGTGCTTCTACATGGTAATGGGACAAGCATGACCTTGTTAACCCTTCCACTGAATTAAAGTTTTGTTGGTTTTTAGTTTTTTGTTGGTTTTTGTTTGGTTTTTTTATTTTGAGTGAAATGCCACTTGGTATGAAATCTGGACACACGCCGCCCTGCTACAGCGGGGGCTTGGCTCACACGTGAGTCTGCGCTGCTCTAAAAAAGCCTCTGTTCCCATCTCTAATGTGGTGCTGGAATGGTTAGTATAATTCAGTTTTTTCCACTGCAATCCACAATCTGATTGGTTGGCAGGTCACACTGGCACTCCTACCTGAGGTATTTTAGCGCTAATGATTGGTTCCTGTAAGACTATTCTATAACAGAACACAGGAAGAGCAGTTCAAAAAAACACAGCTGTGGAAAGAAACAATCATACAAACAGCCCACAGCGGGGCTCACCAGCCTTTTCTTTCCAGTGGATGCAAGCACGCTTTTCACAGGCAGGAGCAGTCTTCGCACGGGTGGGTTTGTTTGGGTTTCCCCCCCCGCCACCCAGATTGACCCCATTGTAGAAGAAAGATAACCTTTCTTATGATCCGAAATGAAGCCCTCTGCATCCTGGGGCAGGTTGTTTTATCAATTCAGGTGTCTTGCCAGAGTGGGACGCATCCAACAACAGATGGAATGCCTTCTTCACAGAAGAAATGGCTAGCAGGATGGTTGCCCCAGGAAAGAAAAAAGGAGTGAGGAAAAGGAGGAGGAGGAAAATGAGAAATCGGTGCATAGCATATATGCAGAAAAAGCAGCCCAAACTTGGGACACTTCCCTTTCATCTCGCCTACCATTAACCACTCCCTGCCAGCTCAGCTCCTTTCCACAACCCTATAGACTCAGAAGTCTTAAGAGAACCTCGATTTAACTTCCCCCCAGTCCTAAGTGAAGTATCCTCTACCATCCCTTCCAGAATCTGGGTAAACCTATCACAGCAAGCAGAGGGATGGAAGCACTGCAGTGAAAAGCACAACAAATCAGTGAGACACAGGGACACTGCAATCATTCCACCTGTGCCACGCAAATTGTCTGGAAGGGCAACTTTGAGTTTGGATAATGATAACTTTTTCCTGAGCTCCATTGGAGGGCTCTGGGCAGCAGTAACATAGGAAAAAGCACCACCGTCTACATCAATGCAGTCCTCTCTTCTACCTTCCTGTTTTCTGACAGTGACACCACTGCCACCAAGAGCAAATCAGAAATCCACCTCATGGCTCCAACCTGACCTGGGGGCTTGGCTTTGTGTTACATGGCGGTACTGCTCTGCAGCACCAAGTGGTTACGGGTGTTCTTCACTGCTGAAGTCCCTGTCCTTAAAACATGTTAAATAAGGCTCTCCGCCCCAACAGAAGCTCTGAAGGAGCTTTCTCAAAATAAATATGGAGCAACCCTGGCCAGTCTTCCCTTTCTACATGGCAGCCTTTTATATGCCTTTTATACTCTAGGTGAAGAGGCACTAAGCACCACTCATTTTCTTGGTTACCTGCCATAGCAAAACCAGTGTCTGTAAAGCTAGTGTTTTAGGAGGGAGGCAGGGAAACGCAGAACCTTCTGTAGTCCTTCACACAGCTTTATAAAGAAACACTTGACTAGGCAGATCAATCTTTAAAGGACTGCACACACGACAGTATATGGAAGCATGAAGAAATGCACGCAGTTCTCTCTGTCTCAGAGAGCACATCTTCCAACTGCTGTACCTGGGCTGGGAAAAGCGCCTGCCCAGAACTTGATCCTCCATATAAGCCAACAAAATCCGTAAGCTAGTTCCATCCATTATCCCGAGTCTAACCTCAGGGTCCTCTTCATAAATGTCAGGAATAGCACCTTCAAAGGAGTGGGAATATGTAATTCGTGCTGACAATTGTGCCACTACCCAAACTACACAAAACTCCCCCAGCTCCAGACAGCTATGACCTACAATGCCACAATAGGGAACTCTGCTAGAGCCAGGCAGGCCACAAGTTGCAATGGCAGTATTGGACCTGAACATCTTTGCTTTGAAAGGCATATTCCTAGCATATTCCTGCTCTGCAACAGCTCTCCCTTGGAGAGGAAAGCACTTTTCTCACCGGCCAGTTCAAATACCTCCATCCACGACCCACCTATGTACACACAGACACCCTGGAGATTTGCAATACAGACTGACTGGGTAGGACAAGGACAATGACAGGACAAAGTCTCCCGCGGTATCACAGCTAATTCCCAAACAGGAGGAGGCTGCTGACTCTTGTAACTGAACATCTCCACATATTTGTACTTCACAATTCCCTGAAGAGGCGAGAGAATCTAGCCTATTTAGGTGCCATTCCTACCAGCAAAATGAGATGTCAGTTTTCACTCTAGCATCTCAGTCTCCATTTTTAATCAGTCCCAGTGTCTTCCCCAAAGGGATAATCTCCACATCCCAGTGGCACATGAACATTTTTAAACATACAACTTGTTCAGTGTAGTGTGGGCTGCACAAATCAAACCTGAAAGGGCCCCAAGAGGGAAGAGAAAGGGGAGGGAAGAGGGGGAGAAGGAAAGGGAAGGTCTGAGGCTAAACCAGTCCTGTTATTTTTATATCCAAATCATGTAAATGAGAGAAGTGTTGAGAGAAATTTTAATTTGCTAATCATCTCTCAGATTGATTAGTACCAGTGTGCATGTGGGGGACAGGACACCCAATAAACTGACCCTGGCAATGATCAGGAAACCCAAAGGCTTAGGTCTTGCACCCAGGGGCAAGCGCAGTGACAGAGAAGCATGCTTGCATTCCTAAATATATAAATATATATATCCACAAGGAAGAAGAAAATTAAAGTAAATGATATTTAAAAAACCAAACCAAACGAACAAACCAAAAGAAAAAGAAAACAAAACCAAAAAAGGCTGGCTTGTCAGGGGTTGGGGACAAGAAGGCTCCGGTGTGTGTACTTACATAGAGGTCAGCACCGTAAAATCCGTCCTGGTAAACCACACTGCAGAAAATCCACACAAAAACAAAAAAACAAAAAAACAAACAAAAAACAAAAGAACAGAAAACACATTCCGGTTATTGAGGACGGCAGCATGCACATGCGTTTTACACAGGCAGGTGATGTATGAATCCACAACCTGGGCTTTTGGCAGGAGCAAATCAGCAAGAGAATGTGTGTGCGCACGCACGGCTCCAAGTCATCTTCCATGGCATGCAAAGGGGGAAGGGGCGGGCAGAGGGGGAGACAGTATGCGAAGGAGAGAGGGAGGGGAACCACCATCTTGTACAGTAATATTGACTCAAAAAGATCTGACGTCCTGAAGAGAGACACAAGAGTTTAGAAACCTCCACTCTGGTTATTCTCCTGGAATGATTTTAGTTACCCCCTAAACACATGGAAACGTTGGCTTCATGAAGTGGGCTTGTGAAATTGAGGAGCCCCTCACAGAAGGCATCCCACAGGGGCTGGAGTCACCTACATCAGGAAGTGTGGTTCAGAGTCTTGTGCCTGATTACATTTTTCAGGCTTCACAGGGCTGCACGACTTTTGTTTCTGACATCCATACATCACCTGCTTTTACCCTGCACATTAGACATGCGATAAGATTTGGCTGATCACACAAGCATGCAAAGTATTATTATTCAGCATCTTAAAGAACCGATGCAACACCTCAGGAAAACAAGTCAATCAATTCTGATCAAAGTAAACACAGAGAAATGTAATTGAAAAGAAAAAACCAAAAATACCCACAATGCATTGCTTTCACAAGCAGAGATAATGAGCTAAAAAGGTTAGGTGACTGGTCCAAGATCCGAAAATTGAAAGGTGCAGTGGGAGTCCCTGGTAGTAATGACCTATTCCATAGCAGAGAGGAGCAACTGGAAGGGTTTCCATGGGATGGTGCTTTTTCTGCTTTAAGCCATAGTTTTGTTTCTCTCAGAACTTCAAGCACAAAAACTGTTAAACAGAGCCTGGGGTTCCCAAACAGCTGCTCTTACCAGAGCATTCACTTGCATAAGACTACACAGCTCACTCTGGGGACAGGGGTTGGGGAAGGATGAGGAAGGAAGAGAGGGGATGCCCCCCCACCCATTTGAGTTCAGCGTGTGCTTCACATACTGAGGAATTTCCTCCAGCTTTGTCCTCTGAAGAGCTCCACACAAACTTGCTCAAGGCTTTAAAAAGCATTAGCCCCACCACCTGTGATGTTCATGGATCTGATGTGCATGACTTACCCATAGCATTAAGGAAAAAGAAGGTATGGAACACTAGCTATTCTTTTGACTATCATTTTTTACTCATCAGATGGAATGTGAAATGCTGCCAAGAGCCTGCCACCCTCAGACACCCACCTATTGTAAGGCACACACACACAAAAAAAGCCCAGCAGATCTTGCCAAAATTCTGCATGCTATTACTAAAAAATAAAATAAAAAAAAAAATCTTGCAGTGTTAGCTACTGCTTGAATAATTTAGTCTTGCTGCCTTCCCCAGGAAAAGTACACTCCATTCCCAATGGACAAAGTTACTGTAGTCTCCAAGAGCGCTGGGAGCAGGTATGAAGATAGAGACCCTTGTTAGAGGAAGAGGGGAGCCACTTCAGCAGGGAGAAGCAGGCCATAAGATCATGTTTGTTGAAGCTAAATTTTTACAACCACATAACAAAGAGTTTGGCTCCTGGGGCAGTGACTTACATTGCTGGGTTCTCTATCTAGGACCAGGAGTGTTTTAGCAGTGATACTCCACCTGCTCCTGCAGGAAAGGCAAACGCACGACAGAGGAAGTGACTTGGTTTATGAACAGGTTAGCAGTTTTAACAGTTATTCCAAACACAATCAGTTGGATGAACATAAGCATTACCACATTGGATCAGGCCACTATTTCTGTCAGCAAGAGATGCTGGCATCAGCTCTCCAGAGAAAACTGCAAGGAACACTAATAACAGGTAAGAGTAAGACTTCCTAGATCCAAACACCCAAATGCACGTGAATCCTCCATCTCTCCTTTAGTCAGGACTTGACTGACATCAGCTCCCAGGGCTGAAATTTAGAAAGGCTTACTTATATAGTAGAGTATCCATATTTGTGATTCTTAATGCTAGCAAAAACTGAGAGAATTCCTTCATCTGAGAACCACATTCCGGTTATGTAGCCTGACCAGTAGTATAAAGCAGTCCAGCAGCCCATCAAATCTTAGTGTCATCTGTAAAAAGCCTACTAGCTGAGCAAAAACACATCCAAGTGAAAAAGAAATAGGCTGGTTTTGTTAAGTAGCCAGCATATCATTTAGGTGTACCAACAGCTGACTGTGCTGTAAAAGGAACAGAAAAACCACTTCAAACCCTCAAAGCTCTCTGCTGCCCTGTACCTAGTCTTTTATCCACTTTGGCTTCAAGTCAGTGAATCTCATATATATTTACACTCCTAGACTAAATTATTCTTTACTATGGCAAGCCTATTCTTCATGTAGGTACTTAATGACCATGCACAAGTCAGTGACTAACCTATAGTTTGAGAAATAAAATTTATCAAGCTAATTTAGCTTTGAGAGTTTTACAGTAGGTGAGGGTTTTTTCAGACTGTCTAGATTCTTACAGCTTTTGGTCTGAAATGTTATTTGTCAGCATTCTCATTTAAGAAGCGTGGCTGCTACAAATCAGGGCAATATTCCAGTACAGTTTTTACTTGTGCTATATATCAGAGGTTATAATGACTCCTTATTTCTACTAAGTGCCACCTCAGTTATAAACTGAAGGTTGCATTAGTATTTGAAGTCAGGTTTAGGTGACTATCTAACATCACCTCCAACAGTCTAAGCAATTGTTTTCTGAGGTATCAAAAACTTTCCCCGGATAAACATCCATGGCCAAACATAAGTATGGGCATTCCACATATGCATTAGCAAATCTTGAGTTCTTGAAATAAATATGAAAACTATTAAGAACTATGATTTCTTGCAACTTCCTCTGGTTTAGCACTTGACACTGTCAAAACTTACTCTAATCTGGATGGTGCTCAGGTCTGATCCAGTATGGCAATACCAGTGAGCTTTTATTTATCTACATTCCATATTTTTAAAATTCTGCTAAGCTCTCAAATGCAGTAATACCATTAAGTTTTGTAACTTAAAACTTAAACACCGCTGAGTTTTGTGAAAACCAATTCCTTCTATCAGGTTTGAGGTAACCTGCAGCTTACTTTACTGTCTTCTTCCACATTACTCACTATGTCTTGGTCACTCATGTTGCTGACTGATCTTATGGTGTCATCTTTCCACTGGCAAGGAAGAAAGTAACCGATGGAAGGTAAGGTGTCAGGAACTTGTGCCTGTCTCTGACCCCATGGAGGCTGACAGTGCCCACACGGAGTGGTGGCTGTCCTACAGGTTACTGCAACATGGAATCAAATAGCACATTTTGTATTATTCCACTAGGAATCAAATTCGTTCTACAAAGTATCTTGCAGAGACTCAGACAATGATGACAAAAAAACACCAGTAGCAGTTAATTACATCTCAGTGCTTGGGATTAGGGACAGTTCTGGGCCTCTGTGAATCCGCCTTGCTTACTGGTGACCTGTAAATGTTTACTAGGTAGCATGCTGCCCATGAAGACATGGGATCAGTCAGCAAGGTCAGAAAAATTCAGTGTAATATCAATAAACCCAGACACGAGACAGTATTTGGAAGGGCTAATCATTGGAGACTGGCCCATATTCCAAATGAAAATAAACCTTTTACATGGGACTCAGGCTGGATTTACATCAAAGACAAGCCTTCCTAGTGCCCCACTTGTGACAGCCTCTGGCTAGGAATGCTCTAGCTGTTACTCCCAGGGACAAAGAGCACATTCCCCCTCCCTGGTCATATTATATATATCATATTCTGCTAGACAGCAGCACCTAGCTCAGCTTTGCTGCTTGGTTTCACTGTGGAGCACTCCCCAAAAAAATTGGACTGGGCCATTTTTAGAGCAACAGACAGACAAGTTGCAGGTCAGAGGCTATGGTTAGAGAACAGAGAATGTAAACTAGGAGTGGCGGCAAAAAGGTGGATTTGGAAACCCAGAAGAAACACTCTGTTCAGAAGACCAATGTTGAGACAAGAGGTTTCATTTTAAAGTCTTCTGGTGAATTAAATACAAACACTGCCAGATCTGCCAAAGAGCGAAGCTAGACAGATACATGACCACTACAGCTTCCTTCCTTGAGCTCTGCTTTAAATACAGGACTGGACTCTAAAAGGGCCACAGTAGCTCTCATCATTTAATCTGCTACAGAAGGTATTGTGAGCTTATCCACCATGTATCAGGCCAGCTTCTTTGCACTGATGTGTATGGATTCCACCTGCCTTTTTAATAAAAGATTTATGATTTTTTTTCTTCCCTTTTGGGCCTAGTGTAAAGGAAAAGAAGGGTCAGTCCACATCTCTGTGTTGGAGGATTCGCTTCTACTCCTGTTCTTTCTGAGAACATTGCCTGGAAAATATGGCAAGTAGAACTCCAGAGACAGTATGATTAAAGCATCCTCAAAATCAGAAACAAAACAAAACAAAAAAAAGAGACAAGTTTGGAAGGGATTTGCTGATTTATCTGTCATTCCATCACATTTAAACAAACCAACAAAAACCCAAAACAAAACTCACATACAGAACTAGTTCCCTCTACTTTTAAACACCAGAATATTCCTTTGTAACAGCATCTTTTGCACTGCATTACTAGTGAAAATCTGAGGGCAAAGAATGCTAAGGCCAAACATTTGCCATTGTTTCATTGCATTATCATTCTCTCTACATCCCAAACACTCCCAGCTTTAAATTAATGGACTTGATTAATCTTTGTTTTAAACCTTTTTAAACCGTCTCCAACAAAGAAAGCAAATCCATTGTGGGTAACTGGCTCTTCTGTGTCCTACTGCCAGATGGTGAGGCATGAAGGTAATGGATAATATTCCTCATTCCTGAATATGAGAATACAAATGGAGTGCAAAGAGCAGAACCTCTTCAGGAATTTTAGATCTTCTCTTTGTGTCCTTCTCAGTAGCAGTATAATATATTGGGTCAATGGATGACAAATACCATATACAGACAAATTGAGAAAATATGAGAAGGAACCCATCAGCACTTTAAGCTGTTGCAAGTATTGAAAATTGTTTCAGTCAAGAACTTAACACAGAAAAATTTAGATTTGCCCCCACTGGATGCCATCATGTGCAGAATGCTCTGGCACTAGCAAGATCTTGACTCTCACCATCCAGACAATTTTAGTGTTTCTTTGTTAACTGATTAGCTATTTGACACGGTTGTGCAGAGCACTCTGCTCTTGTGACCAGTGCTTACCCTGGGTAGGCAGGGATGGCCGTGGGAGGTACTGCCCGCACTGCCCCATACACTGTCCTTCCTCGGCCCCTCAGATGGGCGCCCCGAAATGCGGCGGCTGTGGTGGCTGCAGTTGGATAGGGGAAGCCTGGAACTGTAAATACAGACAAGGTGGAAGGTGAAAAGGATAAAAGCTCCAACGCAGAGAGCAACCACCTGCTTCAAACAAAGTGACACAATAGCTCCACAGCGGTGGGACATTTGGCATCAATCCTGCAGAGGGACATGCTTATAACCCAGCAAGCATCCCATACATACTTCCTTCTACACCATGGCCTTTGGGGGGAGAAGGGATGCAGAGAGGTTTGGCATGCAAGAGGTTAATGTTTTGGCATGCCTTACCCACCCCAAACAGGGCTCAAATCCCCCCAGCTTTCGACACCGCCATGCAGTCTGGTTAGAGTCTGCGAAGCGCGGGGAGTTACTATCAATACAGCACGCAGTTCTTCCAAAACTGCAGAGGCTCTTTAAAATAATTTGTCAAGAGGCCCTTAAAGTCAACCAACTTACATCAGTCTCTTCCCTCCTTTCCCCTCCCACTCTTTGCCACCCAATCCTCTGTATGTTCATTTTAAAGCCTGAAAGACAAGATAGCTCATATAACAGCAGCAGCAATTTCCCATAAAGTGCCAGTTTACTGAAAGCCCACCTTCATTTTACAAGTGTGACCAATAACTGGCACCACATATAGCAATGCCTGTATTATTATGCTTTAAACTGAAGTAAACTGGCTCGTGATGAAACTTTGTAAAACCTCAGAGGCATCTGCAAACACATAATAAACAGATACTGAGAGGGAACGAGTCCCAGGGCACAAACCCAACCCAGCGTGCGTCCAGGTGCATGCCACTAGGGGCCCTGCAGACCCGCGGTTTAGCAGCTTGTATAATATGTACTTTAGGGATTTGTCTGTTTGGTTTCTTCCATTTCAAAAGAGGGAGGGGAGCAAGGGAATGGTCTGTGCCTCATACACACCCTCCCCTTGTTCTGCAGCCTCCTTGTCGTTCAGAAGGACCCATTCAGCAGTACAGCAAGACACTGCAGATGAACTAGTTACAGCAACTGCACACTACACTTTGGCTCAAGGTGAACGCATTCCCAGCGAGACCCATCCTTTCAAGTATATATTATACAGACTGGAGAGAAGAAGGGTAACAGGTCATCATTGACTCAAGCACAGTAACAATACAGGGGCCATCGGGGGCTACTTACTGATTAAAGGAATGTAAGTGTTAATACCCCCCCTTCCTGACAGGGGCACTGCGGCGTCATTGCCCAGCGAGACATCTGCTTGAAAGCTGGATGCTAATTTAATTTTAAAAAGAATAAAAAACAGAAACAAAACCGTAAAAATGTTATAAGGAAACAGCAGATTAAGAACATAAACAAACACCACTGCAGTTAAATGGCAGAAGTGGAAGTGTCTACTTAAGCTCTACCTGCATATAACTCAGGGCCGTACACCGCTCCAACCACAGGACTCAACTTCCAACCTGAAACAACAAAGACTGCAGTGAATGCCAAAATCTACACCAAGAGAAGGAACGGGCAGCGTGGGTAGGGGGAATGGTCTCTTGCATGCGCCCCAGCTTCACATGCACAGCTCTTTCCAATTTCTGCTTCGCCTCAATCCCCCTTGGTGTAGATGGAGGCCAACTGCCTTTTCCTAATGTCAAGCTCTAGGTCCAGGTTGCTGTATCGGAGGGAACAGCAAAACATCAGCTGATCCGCAGCGGGCAGAGGCACTGCTGTGGGAATGCCAACTACCTTATATGCATATTCGCCATGAGCACCATGCGACCTGGCCTTCCCTGCAGGAGCCTTGCTGCCAGCTCCTCCCTACTTTCACCAGGAACACTGCAGATCCAAGCCCTCTCTAAAGCCACCGGCCCAGACAGTCATCTCAGGCAAGTCAATTTACAGCCTTGAATTCTCAAAACACCCTTCTGTCTTTTCTGCTAGAGATCTGCTAAAAAGCAACAGTGTCTGAATTTCCTCATTAACTGCATTACACAACTAGAGTTCATAAAACCAAATCATTCCATTCATCTCACATTCTCTCCTCACTGTTATTTTAGTATTTCTTGCCTTCTTTATTCTGCTTTTCAGGTGAAAGCCTTCACAGAGAAATGATTTCAATATAATCTGGATAATTGGCAAGAACTGCAAATCATCAAGATAAAACCTACAAGAGAATAGGGCTTAAAGAAGTATGGGTATGAGCTGGTACATATTTCCAGTCACATCTAGAAACCTATCTGTCTTTTCCCCCTCCATCTCTCTAATGGGGGAGAAAAGAGGTATAAAGCTAACAGTGTGATCTGGGTTGGCTTCCACAAAGCATTCCTTTCAGGAAAGATCTCAGCCGTTCAGCTAGCAATCACAGAGGCATTTTTATTTAAATAAATCCATATGCTTCCTCTGTCTTGGAGCCCTGGTGCACTTGCTGAACTTTTAACACCTCTAACCACTCTAGAAGCCATATGTACAACTCTCTGAACTGAAGCCCATCAACACCACCCCTTCATCTGCTGGCAGAGTACCAATGACAGGTGCAGTGCAGGCTCCCTCTACAAGTACAGGCACACTGCTGCTGCACTGTTCACCTTGATGGCAAAATACTCCAGTGGTGGCAACAAGAGGACTATCAACTCTCAAATTTAATAACAGTTGTACCACCATACTTGCCAGTACACCTTAAGCCTGGTCTAATACTAAATTCCTTTGCATAGCTTTAAAGCTGGCTTTAAACTGCTGGCTACAAAAGCAAAATATTCTTGTACGTTATCACTTTCACAAGTAAGCCAAGTTTCATTACTGAACAGTCACATGCATGACATTTTATGCCCTTGTTTTCAGGACAATATACCATGGATGCACTGCCTTTTGCTACAAAATCTCCTAGCTCCTTCCAGGTACTCTGACCCAGAATACCAGGCTTTTTGCTTGGCTCTGTTTCCCCAGTTCTGTACCCAAAGTAAGATTTATTTGCAGGGGGCCACTCAGTAAGTTGGCAGCAGAGCAATATAAAAAATTTTTATCTTTTTCGTTTAGAGTCTTTGTAATCAAAACAGATTCTCACACCTGTATGCAGCTTCTTGCCTTGATGAAACTGTTTGGGAACATTTTCAGACCAAAAAGAACTTCGCTGCCTGTTTCAGGACAAAGACTCAGATTCAAAATCTTTATCAAAGCAGCATTCAGTTCTGCTGGGAGAATGACTTTTTATGCTATATATGCCTATGAAGTAAAAATGACTGCTCAGAGAACCACCAAGATATCCCAATGAAACAGGATTCTTCATTACTCAAACAACTTGGTCTTTCTCTGTTTAGGTTCACTGGAAAATTACTAAACACAGGCGCAGTCTGAAACAAAAAGCAAGTAAACAAGCAACGCAAAGGCTCTGTTTTGCTGATTGCTTGGGGACAGCTGTACTTTCACAGATAGAACCTAAACTGAGATATCTTAAGTTACACTTCTGCATTCATATTTAGGTATCTACGTGACGGCAGTGAGACCCAGGTGTACTGCACATCCCACTGTACAGCATCAGCTTGCAGTAGTAGGGCGGGTAACCCATTGGTCCTTGGCATCTTTACTCATCCTGGCCTCATTGGGCATGTCTCTACTTCTCCATCTGGAAAATGGTATTCCTCCACAAACACTTTAGGGTTATACTGAATGGTATAATGGTATACATTAGAGTTTGTGGGGTTTTGTTGGTTTCTTTTGGTCCTGAGGAGAGGTCATGACTTTTCCCTTTTGTCTTTCTTCAAACGTTTCAGCTCATCATTAGTACAAACAATCTCTCTTACCATTTGCATAAGGTGTGACCATCTTCTTATTGGTCATCACTCTTGCAGTGGCATTGTTAACCTAAAAGTAAGAAAGGGGAGGGGGAGGAGAGGGAAGGAAGCATAGAATGTTAGGGAAAATGGTGAAAAACTCTCAGATACCACACACACACACATACACACTATACTTCTCTGAGCAAAAAAAAATTAAACAGCTAATTTTACATGAATGCAATCTTTAAATTACTTTTAACAGTTGCCATTTAATTATAAAAGTTACAGCTAAACGTGGCATTTTAAAATTATGCATTAAACAAAAGGCCAACGAGAGTAAAGTGCAGATTCTCCACCACCCTGCCATCCCTAGGCACAGGATTATTTACAGCTCAGTGATCAAAAGGGCAAAACCCTAGATGCTTTCTCCAGGTTCTGTTCGAGAGGCAGGAATAATTTCTGCAGCCCAGGGCAGAGCAATTGAACCAGGTGACGCACAAGCTGACTTGTTTCTCAAGCTCACCGCTGGAACTGGGGCCCAGAAGGTCACTGGCAGCACACTTTTTGGTAAAAAACGGTAGCCTGGAGTCCCTCAGCATTAGATTTGAACTCCCAAGGCTTGATGAAATCTCGGGAACATCACCAACGGTTTAGATGATCTACATTCACTGATTTACGCCCACCATTTTCAAATCTTCTTCCAGATTATTTTCTCCTTGTCACTAATCTCTTGGAACAAAAAGAATACATAGCAGCAGACCTGGATAATTTTTAGGTTTACTGTGCCCTCCACCCTCTTTACAGAGCTCCGCACAGTTCCAAGCGGTTTGACTGCTCAAGCGAGTGGGGTGTTACCGCAGAGATGGTGGATAAAGAAAAGATGGACTAGTTTGGAAGCCAAGTTACTGCAGCCCCGTGTCAGCCTCAAAGCTCCTGCAAGGAGGGTGAAGTATTTATGTATCATCAATAATTTATGAAAACCCATGCCAAATGGGAATGGAGGCCAGAGTGAAGAAGAAAAAAAATTGTTACAAAAATAGAAGCTGCCTCGGGCCCTTGAGATGTATGGATGGTGAGCGTACACAGGGTGGGGAGTCCGGAGCTACATTTTACTCTCGTTTCAGACCCAAAACAATAGAAACATTACACATTTAAAAAGAAAGAATGGAAAACAACAATGATGAGACTGAGAGCATGCAGTTAAACACACACAGATAAAAAAAAGAAAGAAAAAAAACACACCACAATTGATTCAGAGGGTGGGGAGGGGAGGAGTGAGGGGATAGGGTCTCACAGACAATCATTAGATGGAGCGAGTGCCTGAAATCAGCTGCTACAGCAAAGTGCAACACAAGCACTTAAAGGAAAAATTGCCAGAACCGATCAGAAACCACCAGTCAGCAAAGAGACCAACAGCTGCATTTAACTTAGTAAAGAAATAAACTGGGGAGGGGGCAGAAAGAAAAAGAGAGAAAACAAACAGTAACAGCTACAAACAGGTCTCAGATAGAAAGAGCAGCAGAAAGAAGGGGCAAGAGAGAGAAGAAATGGGTGCATTAATAAAAACCAGCCAAACTGGAGTTCAGTAACTCTGAGTAAGATGTGCAAGGGGAAATCACCATGAAGTCAGTAATCAAACAGCTCAGACTGCTACAAAACAATATGTACATCCAAAGTCCAGGCGGCATTACTCAACAGCATTGAAAATAAAAGGGGGAGAAGGGGGAAGGAGGTGGGTGGGGACAACAAGTCAAATCACATTTCGTAGTGTTAATGTGAGATGGCAGATGGATTTTTTCTTTCTTAATTTTTTTTTTTGTCATTTTAAGAAAAATTTAAAAAAAAAAAAAAAGAAAAAGCTTCTTCTCTAGCACTTTTGTTTCACTTACCGCCAACTCGTACCATCGCCAGCATTGTGTATAGTTACCATGGAAAGAGTGAGTCAAGTGAAGGGCCCTAAACGCTAAACCATCGGAAAGGGAAATAAAAAAAACAAAACAAAACAGAAAAGAAGAAAAAAAAAAAAAAGGCAAAATATGCAGACATCTTACTCAAAAACGGCGGCTTTTTCGTTTCAATATTTGTACTTTTTGGTTTGTGTTTGGTTTTTGTTTTTTTTAAAAGAAAGAAGGAGAGCGGGATGATGCCAGTTAGCCTTCAACACAGTGGATCACCAAACTGGTCAACACCAGGCATGCCCAACATACGGCCATGATGGCCAGCCAACATTAACCCCTCCCTCCCCGACGGCGAGAGCTAGCACACTTTTAGGATTAGCTTTCACCAAACCTATTCTTGATCACGGGCAGATCAAGAAACCAGCAGTGTGTATAGCACAGCCCACTCAGGGCTGCTGCCCCACGTGTCCCCACCCCTCACAGGCATCATCTCACACTTGCATGGAGGAGAACTGGCCTCAGAGGAAAGAGAGGATACTGGCTGGCCCCCTGCTTTCTTTTTTGGACACAGAGTTAGAAGTTGGACAGTACTCTTTCAGTTAGTTTTGTTCAGGCCTGGTAACAGGAAATCGGAGCCTCGCAAACTGAAGCAAAGGAAAAATCAAGACAGCAGAAGGGCAAAAATTTGGAGTGGGTGGGAATAAAACTTAATAAAAGAAGAAAGAAAAGGAAAAAAAATACCCAAAACAACAATAAAAATATTCTGTAAAGGGTGTAAACTTCTATACATTTCAGTGCAGGGAGGTGAAGGACACAGACACAAACACACACGCACACATGAGACTGGGATCCAAATGTGAAATAAGTGAGGCAAGACACAAAAAGAAATCAAAAGAATAAATATAAAGAAGAAATTGAATTACTGAAGACATGCACCTCGATTTTACGGCCCTCTACCACGGTGCCGTGTAATTTCTCCCTGGCCCTGTCTGCATCAGCACTATTCTCGAAAGTTACGAACCCGAATCCCTGCATGCAGCGGGAGAAGGGGGGAAAACATGCACATCGTTATATATTGAAATACTGATCTCTAGGTAAATAGAGAAAAAATATCACAGTATGAAATCGACATCAGCACAACTCAGCAATAACCTCCTAGAGTCACATTGTTGGTTCATGCATGTTTCATAAATGAAAGAAATTAAAATCAATAAAAAAGGAACTGTAATCATAATAAGAATAATAAGAGTAATTTAAAAAAAAGAAAACATAAAAGCAATTGAGGCCAGACCAAAAAAGAAGTACAAAGTTACTCGAGACAATTTTTCATTTTGTTTCGGTTTGGTTTTTTGTTTAAAAACACTAAACCCTGCTCTGACATAGGCAAGCTGGGCAAGCCCAAGTGGGGCTTCTTTCCCCTCTGCTAATGAACACACAAATTTTGTAGGACCCCCGCCCACCCCATATACAGTACAGGACATCGACACTGAGCAGCATTTTGTTCTCTTGAGAAACTGCTGTGAGAGTGAGCAGCGATCTGAGTTCATGCCTGGCACCAGGAATTCTGCGAAGCATTGGGCAAATCAAACACTGAACCTTGCTTTTCCCACCTGTGAAATGGAGACAATAATAATTACCTACCTTAGAACACTGTTGAGAGGAAGGGCTCTTTGTAAAGCATCCCTTGTAAGCTCTTCAGGGCACAGCTCATGTCTACTCCTAAGCCTGTAACTTCCCCAGTAATACATGGAGCCCTGAAAGTAAGCAGGGCTTCTAGGTGGCACCACAAAATAAGCATTATTTAATGTGAAGATTTAGAGTATCACATACTGTAGTTCCAAAATATTCTTATCTCTGAGTACTGTGGTGGACTTGACTGTAAATCTAAACACCTAAATACTGATTCACTGGTCAAGGTAGGTTTTGTCTGACGCTGCTGACCCACTGCTACCTCCCCCTCCCACCCTGCTACCCATCTTACTTGGCTTTGTTCTGAGATGGCAACCTCTGTGCTGTGGATTGCAACAGATCTCTGCCTAATTAGACCATAAAATTTCCATAAAAACTGACAGGCCCTGCTTGGAGCAACCACAAAGGCTCAAGGACTGCCATAATGTCACTTTAGTTAGACGAATTCAAGTTTACCACACCCATGAAGGCACAAGCAATGCACGGCTGTCCTACACATGCTCATGCTGCTGCCAGCTCATGCAGTGGTGTAACAGGGCAGGGTAAGAGACCAGACTTCCTTCCACAGAGATGAGTGCACTGACATTAAGAGAGAGCCAACACGACAAAGTGAATTAGGATTTTAACTAGGAACAAATGGCATCTTACTACAGACAACTGTGATGAGATACTCTTCATGCCATTAGAGAGAATGGACCCAAACAAAAAGCGTTGTTGCATTCTGCTTTTAGGGTATCTTAACAGCAGCAATAACTGGCTCCTGTGGCTTGGTATAAAGCAAATACCGCTTTAATGTACAGAGAGTAATCTCCACTGGCTCCAGTACCCTCAGGAGCAGAACAACAAAGCTTACATTTGATGCAATGGAAGCTCCCTCCCGATGGTAATTGAAGAGTGAGGTGATGAGAGTGATCTACGGCTTTGCCTGTCAGGGAAGGGGCATGCTAGCCAGGCAGCCTGCCTCATGCACCTTGGGGTCAATATGTATTTGGACTGCACAGCCTGAAAAACAGATAGCATCTTGATTTCTAAGCACTGTTAGCAATGAGACACAAGCAAGCCATTATTCTTCAAGTGCTTTTTAAAGGTCTTTACAATAGTAATCTTAAACGGCCCAAGCTGTTTAAGTGACAAGCTGGCCTTTATCATCCACAGCTAGGTTTCCAGCACAAAACTGCTACAAATTTGTAAAACGCAGGGTGGTGGTTGTTGGTTTGGTTTTGGTTTTTTTTTGGGGGGATTGGGGGTGGAGGTTTACTTTTTCTTCCTCCCCACTGAACAGCAATAATAAAGGATCTTAGCCAAGTACTGCAATGCTGAGATCAACGAAAGCGCTTCTTTGGGCTCCAACCCAATAATCTAAAGCTTCAGATAATTTCATTTCTCCAGCTATAAATAAAGAGCTATATAAATAACAAACTTATGCCTTTTTCAGAACAGTATGAAGTTCCCTGTTTAAATGAATTAAAATCAGAGCTACAAGACATAGGGGCTAATAAAACAGCCCAACTGCATATAACTCTCAAATATGTTGCAGTGAACTCGGGGGGGGTGCAAGGGGTGTAATAGCAAAGCTGATTATGAAGGAATAGGGTATTGTGCCTGCTTCAAAGAGCCCCTACAGAGAAAGGTAAGTCTGAGAAATAGAGCAACACCTTTCCCTCTGGTTCTGCATAATGGGGAAAAAACATCCTTTAAAGGCTGGGGGAGGAGGCGAGGTAAGGACTGCAACAGCAATCTCTATTTCCCTCTTCTCTTTTTGCATTAAAATTTCTGTTTGTTCTAGACAAGCCTGTGGAGACCGAATGAAACTTATGTCTTCGGTGATGATGTGAACTGAAAGCTGGAGTGCAGATGGAAAGTAATTTTTTAGACATTAATCTGTGCAGGCTAGAACCAAACTAAGACTATTTTAATTCACATCTGTTTGCAATTAGTGAAGTCTGTATGGGATTTTAAAAAAATACATTATCATTAAATATCTTTAAACTGAGTAGGAATTTTCAGTGTTTTTATTAAGTTAACTCTAGGTAGTATACAATCCACATGCAGACTACATGAATGTAATTAAAAATGTGAATTAAACCAGAATTAATCTGATTCAGAACAACATAATTAATTAACCATGTTTTAGTGACAGATCAGCCCTTAGCTTGTGCAACTCTTTGTTGAGAACCATCTAATGTCAATGCTGAATTAATGCTTTACATAGTTGACTATGGGAGTTAGTATTTGTGTCCTCTTGGTTTGTCAAATTAATGCATCTCTTAGACACTCAAATTTTCATCAGGAAAAACAGGTGAGCCACACTTGATGTTTTTGTTATTTCTAAGTTTAAAAACTAGCAATTATAGATATATATACACACGTTTTTGATGTGGGACAGAAAAAAGGACATACATTTATTTTTATTCCTTCTCACAGATGACCTGTAAAGAATAGGGATTAATTTGTACCTAAATACACATGCAACAAACAAGTCTCAGTTTTCCCTCACCAAGGTTGTCTTGACCTTGAAAGAAAAAAAAAGAAACAAAGCAAGAAAAAAAAAGATGTGGCAGGTATCCAATATTTACTAGCTTAGCTTTATAGCAGGTACTGGATTGCTCCATAGTAATAGGTATGGAGCCAGAGGAAGGGAAGATCCTGGATGAAAAAAATACTTAGGTTTTCTAAAATTTAGATTATACACATAAGTTTGAGTTTAATAATGCTGTTATGATAACAAGGCTGAAATTTTCAACAGTTCCTCCCCACCGGCCACTGCCACGAACTTCTCCCATGCAGAAAATAAGTTTAAGCCAGCAAACACTAAATTCCATCAAACATTTTTAGGACCGGTGAGTAATTTGCAGTACCAGACTAACCCCTTTTTACCCAAAGGTTTATTGAAAGGACCTGAAGAGACCGAGTAACTGTCACCCTTTTAGTCTGGCCTCAGATTCTGCAATAAATAACAAGCAACATGATGAGCAGTGAAAAAAAATAATAAATGTATATATATATATAGTATTTGAACGTTTCCATCTCTGAAGAATGAGAAAGAAAATTTACCATGTAACCGTAAAGGGAGAAATCAAAACCAGACGGTTCTCCTGGGTGTGGCCAGAACACAGAAATTAAACAAAAAACAACAACAAAAATAAAATAAAGTAAAATAAAAAAAAATAAAATAAAACCAAAGAAAACTAAACAGAGCCCCTTGAAATCCATGCATTGTTAACCCTTTGTTTGTCATGGAGTCTAGACCAGTCACCTCAGCAGCAGCGTCTTTGCCTTGTACCACTGGAGCATGCAGCCAGCAACCAGCCTTGCTGTCATCTGCTGCTGTGCTTGTTTCTAACCAAGTTTTTTCTTTTTTCCCCCCCCTTTATTTCCATAATAAACTTTTAGAAGCCTGAAAAAAATGGCCAAAGAGGCAGCATTTTAGGCTATCTGTTTCCAAGGCATTTGGAAAGAGTAGGAGGGTTTCAGATATAATCCACCTGAGATGAGCAGGACGGAATGCACCGACAGCAACACAGCACAAAACCCAGAAACAAATTATTGAAGTCACACACACAAATGTACCCTTGAAGCTGGTGAAAGCATCTGTGTAAACCAAGCTGCCACCATTTCAGCAGCTCTTCCAGCTCCTCCTGGCCCCCGTGCTGCACTTTGTATTAAGGCACTACACGTATAGAACCTCTCCGTGTACCTGTACAATCTGGTGAGTCAGATGCAGGAATTAATCTGACTTAAAAAAAAATGTAAGTGTATCTTCAAAAAAACCTGCAAGGCTATTTTTAAGCTGCATCACTTCCACTATCCAGCTTGAGCTGCTCCACGGCCAATCTCTGCTGCAAAACGGAGGAGGTGGCAGAGGCTGGCAGTGAAGAGCGGGAGTCCAGCCTGCCCTGCTGGGCAGCGAGAGTCTGGGGCTTTGGAGCAACTCCAGCCAGCTCAGGATAGGGGCTCCACAGCCCCAGTCATCTCCAGGTGTGTGCTGCTCCTCCTCCCTTCAATCAGTCCTGGATCTCACCGCGTGGTCTGTGAGTTCAACAGGCTGAACTGGCTGAAGACAAGCTCATTTCTCTCCCTGCTGCATCAGGGTCCTGCTAATTTAATACACCTTGATCCAGTTCCCTATGTAGTGATACAAGCACTTTTGGGAAGGCACTCCCACAGGAGCAGTAGATCAGCTTGTACTATGAAACTATCAATTTCAGTCTCAAATTCAAGTTTAAATAAATCAGTTCAGTGTATGGACTAATTGATCTCTTTAGTTCGGTACTGCAGACTTCAAGGCATGAAACCACTGAACTATGATAAAGGGACTCTGGTCATGTCTCTTTCATGTCACTGGCATCCTTAAGGGATTTGGTGACCTGAGAAAGTGATGCTGGTCACCAGTACTTAATTTGTTTTTAAACCTCATTGTATTAACATTATTTGTATTTCCGGCTCAACTGATGAAATTTGAACAAAAATTGTAAAAATAGAATTAAAATGAAAAGAAGACCTCTAATTCATTTTATGTAATAAGGGGCTTTCCACGGAGTGGAAACTAGGTCCAGAACAAGAGTGGCTCAACTCAAAGCACCTAATCCATTTAAAGAAGAAATAAATGCACATGCTAATTTATAATCTTTACGGCACCATTATCAAAACCTATATTCACATTCTTATCTTAACCTACAGTTAACTGCAAACTTAAAAATCCACACAGCTTCCACACAAGTTTTTAGTTAGCATAGGTTTACTTACATAAATCCAAGCATCAATAGATGCAATTTCTCTTGTAATCCCGTATACAGCTAATTTTTAAAATAAATATGAAGCACTTCAAGGTACTATAGTCCTATACAAGAACTTGGAGATCTGAGTCTCCCAAGCAGAAATCAGTGAGGGACATAAACTTACAGTATCCTGAAACCATCAGCTCCTCTGCACTAATATGACTCTTACCATTTAAAAAGCTACCAGAAAAAAAAAAAAAAAAAAGCTCCCTATTCAGCTAAGATTTTGCTGTGTGCTTACATACTCCTGGTCTCTGAATGTCATTGAGGGCACATCTTGGAATGCCACACAGTACACAGCTGGTGAGCAAAGAGCTTGGATTCCCTTCCCCTGCAGTTTTACAAATGCCACAGGGTACTCATTACACAGGCAGACTGCATTAATTCTGCAAATATGTCCACTTGTTCAATTCAGCACAATAGTGGCAAAATACGCATCTAGAGGATGCATCTCCACTAACAAAAGGAGCAGGAATCCTCTCGACTTCCTCTGGAGGTGTTTTATTCATGGTTCAGTGAAGTGCACGGTAAACTGCAACCATGGGCAGAATGCTATTTAAAGGCACTTATACCAGTCAGAGCTAGAAATGCAATGGTAAACAGATACATGAAACAAACAGCTAGTTTCCTGGAAGCAAGCAAAAAACCCCAAACACATCAAGGGAAGACTGACGTCATTCTATTAAACAAGAATAAAACAAAATTAAATTCAAGGAATGTTTAAAGTTTTTATCTTGCTTCTCACACGCAGCAAAGCAGTATCAGTGTGAGGTCTACCAGGGCCCATATAATCCTACTAAACAGACTGAATCTGGGAAGAAATCGAGTTACAAAACAAGAATTCACACTGCTTTGAGAGAAGAATCAGCAAAACTCATTAACTGCCTCCTACGCTGCTGTGATATAGAAAGTCAACAAATATAGGTTCCGGAAGAACCTGAGGTGAGAGGTGGCTGTGATGGACACACCCAGCTCTCTCTGTGGCCACCAAACTTTTTGAGTACACAGAGATCCTGAAGATGCAGCTGGCTTGATAGAGCTTCCCCAGGCTGTCGAAGGAAACTGCCTGGTCATCTCAGGTGGATTCGAAATGAAGAACGCTACCTGAACGCTTCCTCCAGTCCCTCCTACAGACCAGCACTGGAGCGATCCCAGTAGAGCTCTCCCGCCACAGCTCGGCAGGGACAAAGCGCTGCTCAACCCCATCCTACACTGGGTGGGGGCAAACCCAGGGCAGTTTGGGATTTACCATTGTACCTTTAAAATATTTACAAAACATTTACACAAAACACTACAACCCTTAGGAACCCAGGGAAGGGAAGGGAGCATTGATAACACAGCACAAGGCAGGCAGCAGGAGCATCTGCTTTCGGATTCCCAAGAGAGAGGAGGAGAAGAAGAGAGAGAGGTTTCATATCATTAGATTAGAATGGAAACCACAGGGCAGGAAAATGCATTCAGATTTTTTTCCTAAGGTGGAGGAAGAACCCAAGAGTGAGTGAGTGGCCTCCAGAAAGATCCATTTCCTTTGCTTCACCATCAGATCACCAAACTGTTGTTTTTCCATTATTATGTGAATACCAGGTGCTTCGTGCAGCTACACCCCACTCAAACACTGGGGCCTCCCATTTTCATGCTAAGCAGGAAGAATCTTGCATTCTTTTTAAAACAGGAATTATTTTGGGTGAGAAGGATGCAAAGATACCATGAAATAACTCTTTGGCTGTTTTCTCATTCTGTCCAGATTCTGGACATCCCTCAATACAGGCTACCAGTTTTGTAACTGCTTTTTGCTGCAAGGTGACAAAAAAGCAGTAGAAAACTGCATGGTTAATAAAGACTGGAAGAACATCTCTGCTTTCTCATTTTTTCAAATATTTATTAAGGGTTCAGGGTAAATTTCATCAAGGAACTCTTCAGCAATAATTTTTGTTTTAACTGAAAACCAGAAGCCTTGGGCTTAAGCAACAGCACAAGAAGGTACTTTTCACAGTCATAAATCAAGTCTTCACAGAAAAGCCTTCAATGTCGATGTTGCCTAGAAGGGAAAGGGCAGCCGTGGGCGTTTAATACACAGGGCTGTATGGATGGGAGAGAGACAGTGAAGTTCATGTGTGGAGAGGAAAACACTGCTCTGGAAAGCACAGGCAGTAGGATATGAGGAACATTTTGCCAGGCCAGTTATTTTTGTTCTTTTTTTTGCAATTATATCTGAACAAGTAGGGATTTGATAGAGGCCAGAGGCTATTCTCAAAACCAAACAAAAATGACTAAAATCAAGAGTAATTCACAGGTAGCTTTGGCCTGTAAATATCAAAAGAACAGCAGAGAGCAGAATAAATATTTACAAACTCAGCACAGCTGATTGTTTTGGTAAGGCATATAGATTTTTAACCATGCAGGGAAGTAAAACTCTAACTAAACCATATAGACATTGACTTGTTCAGATTGTCTTGTTAAATACAAAACAAAAGAAAATCATGGTATTAAGCAGAAACAGAGGATGGGGGGAAAGGGCTGTAACTCATTTCTTTTGTATACAGATCAACAGCTTTCTGGTTTCCAGGTAATACAGGACTGAAGAATTTCAGAATGCATCTTGGAATACATGGGTGGAAATTTGCAGAGGGCTCTGAACATGAACATATCCCAGAATATATGTTGAAGCAAAGAGGCCACCATAAAAACTGTGAACCTCAAATCCAAGCAAAAGGCATAGAGTCTAAACCAAAACTGCTTAGCTGAATTGCAACTTCAAAACCTTTTGTGTGCATGCACACATGTGCACACACGTGTGTGTGAGGAGGAGGGAAATTTTGTTTTAATTGAAAATGGGAATCTTAGCATTGATTAAGTCAAGCAGAGTATAGACATGCACTGTGCAAGCTTCCCCCATAGAGCTTTGGCAATGCACCTCGCTCCTGACCTGCAAAACTCCCTGCTATTCCAGTGCTGAACCTCCTGGGCAGAGAGAGAATCACATCAATTTGTCATTGTGGTGATACTGGTTATGTGATGAGAACCAATTGCCAATTAGGACAGAGATCACTGAATCTCTCTGCAGCTGACCTGAGCAACATTTGAAATCTCATCTCCAGAGATATAAATTAACATTAACCCTCAACAAAACCTCCCTCTTAATATATCTGTAAGAAGAAAATAGGAGTGCGAATGCAAATTCTGTGGGGGAGGTCCACATGGGGCAGGGCAAGTGGAATGAGGATGCTTATGTTAAAGCATCAAATATCTCAAACATGAAAGGTCAGTATCTCAGAAGCAGCAAGTGAGTTTGCAAAACAGTAAATAAAATTTTTTCACATATGAGATATGACAGTTTTTCTACAGAAGTATTTTAACACAATGAAAATGGCAGGGATGGGGGTGAGTTAGCTTTTGTTCTTACAGTCTCCCATCACACAAAGCTGTTTTACCTTATTCTGCCTTCCTCACAGGGCAGCCATTGCCAGTGCAATGGGAACGAGTTGGTATGAAGGCTCAACTGACTGAGTCCCTGTTTGTTCAAAAGGCTGGGGAACCTGATCCCACATTAAAGACAGGAGAGTCTCTGAGCATTTGTACACGCTGCACAGAAATGACCATGCTCAGAGTCTCAAGTCAGAGGGAACAGGAGACAGTCCCCAAAATAGCTTTTCCCTTCCCCCATCACACTAATTCCTGCTGATCTCTACAGAATATGTTCTCTAGGCAATGAACTGCCTTTTACTCTGCAATCAAAACAAGAGAAGAGGGTACAGAAACAGGACTTACCTTCGAGCCACGCTCATTAAAGATTATCTCTACATCAAGGATTTTGCCGAATTGCTGCAGAGAGACAAGGGAAAAGAAAAAAAATATATTTATTTTTGGCGGTCCATTTTTCCTACCTTTTGAAGGGGCTGGCTTAGTGCAAGACGGGAGGTGAGAATATTTCCATTTCTAGCATGCAGGCAACGGCATAAAATCCCAGTGAAGTGACCCAATTTTCTTGGGTTAAGACACGCAGATCTTCCTGGTCACAAAGCCCAGGTTTTCTCACAAAACTCTAAAGGAAGAAAAACAATCTCCAGAAGAGTTTTAAGGATTTGAGGAAGCTCATCTTTCTGCTGTTAATCTAAACAATTCTTCCTTCTCTCATTCTAGTATTTCACCTAAGACATGGTTATACGATTTATGATTTCATCTCAGACATCCAACAACATTTCTCACATGTAATTCAGCATTTCAGCTTCCTCCTGAAGTGGCTATCACAAAGAGAAACTTAACAGTGATGTTTCTCTGGAAGGGATGGTAACATAAGACTCTCAGCCTCAGGGATTTCAAACTCTAAAGCTTCTTTCCTTCCCTTTATTTTCCAAAACTGCAAGCCTTCAAAGGAATTGATGGCAGATTCAGCAACCATGAAAATGGAAAACTCCCCAACAGTTTTTCAGAAAAAGAGCATTCAACTTCAACCTGTGACATATAGTAGGTGGTCAACAACCTATGCAAGCTTATCACATGTAATAGAGTTCTGACCTCTGCCTCATACTGGAGACCCCATGGAGAGCTCTGCACTGAAAGGGTTCCAAAGAGCTCCCTATTTAGCACAGAACACAAAATGGAAAACAAGATTTACAAGATAGGAAGGAGATTTACCACCTGTGTGGAACCATGTCTGGATTACATCTTTCACTTGCTAGGAACATATTAAAATATCTTACTGAAGCGGCCAGACTCAAAGCAGTAGCCTAGAGGTAAAAGTATCACCACTTCAACAGAGGCCCACAGTGCTCTGTCCTCCAGAAGTGTCAATGCTCTATTTCCAAACTGGACGTCTGCTCTCTAGAAAGGCAGGTCTAGATGCAGTTTTTAGGAGTGTGTACATGGAGTTGTCTTCATTCTAGAGACACGTACTCACATACTGCACTCAGACAAATGCTACATCAGTTTTTCCTATCCCATTATTTAGGAAAGCTTCCATCAACATGGTTTTAACTTTGATAGCAAATGGAGGAAGGATCAACAAGAAAATAAAGGATGGTTCCACAGTTAAAAAAGATGATGAACACAGGGTCCAGGCACTGGGACACTCTCCTCTTTGTCCAGCATTCTTAAAATAGTATTTGCCTTTTTTTAAATTAATGGTTGCATTCAGAGTCAAATGGGTATAACATTCATTTTGTGGGTGCCCTTCTTGAAAGGCTTGTGGCCAGATTTGAAAACGCGGAACAATTACAGCAGGGAGTCATGATGGCTGAGGAGCGTCTCTGAATATGTACCGCGACAAAAAGTTACCAAGTCCCTTGAACAAGTATTCCACAACTGTCTGCAAGCAAACAAAACACTTTCAACAATTTTAGCTATAGTTTCTGTCTGCTTCCCTTCTCCATTCTTAAAAAGATGATCTTGGTTCACAGATGTTGTTTTTACTGTTCTATTGTTTAAGGACAATACTTGATCCTCTATTCATCCCAAGAACAATTGAATTCACAACATTCGACATTACACAAGTTTGAATAATGCTAATGTAAACATGCATCTTCCTTGAAACCTCAACATCTCAACAGCTTAGGCTTGATCCATGCTGGATCCTCTTTTGACCGCTTCTGTGCCAATCACAGCTAAAATAGGTTTTCTATTTCTATCCCACGCTTGGTGTGGGCTTGTCAATAAAGGAGATTAACCGTTGATTGCTTTTTGTTGTCTTTGTTGCATATGGCTTTGGTACTGCCATGAAAGAAATCAGTCATGATTGTCATGATTGCTTTCCTGGTAGACTATCTCAGCATCGTTACATGACTCGGGCTGAACCAATTTAGCAGCTTGTGGCTGCTGAAGGGCTGTCCCTGCTCCTTTGTCCTTCCTTGTCTGGTCTCACAAGCCTTCCAGAGCCGGCTTCAGTTTTCATTCTCACCTGTAGATAAACTGACACAGCTCAGCAATCCTGCGAAAACCTAGCCCAAGAAATGGAATACATACAAAGATCCTGTCAATTTACTGATCTGAAGTGGCTTGAAGGGTCAAGGAGCATTACAGCTCGAAGAAGCAAAAGGGAGCGGAAAGCAGCACACCCTGTCCGAGAGCAGGATCTGTCCCCTGCCAGATCAGCTCAGCTGCCTAGGCTTGCCACACACACTGAAACAGCCAGGCTCTCAATAAATGCAAATGCCATAATTATTTTCAGAATCTTCAAAGCCATCAAAAATCACCATTTTCTACCTCATCAGAATCATCTTGAAAGAGAACAAACTGTGCGGCTTCTGGTGCACAATTATGCTGTGCCATCCTCCATCCTCCCCTTTCTGCACACTCGGCTGGGCCTGGATCCTTGGGCATTGCTGCCAGCGCTGCCTGCCAGCCCCGCTGGGCTGAGGTCCCCGCACAGGGCTTCCACACCAACGGGAAACCCTGTCCTGTGTGTTTAACTTCTCATGGCTGACAAAACGCCAGCGGTGACACTGAACGCGAGAGATCTGACCTAGCTGTACAAGAGGTGGCACGGCCCTCCCTGCCTACCAGATTATGGAGGTACATTGTTTCCTAGACGACAAAATTAAGAGCCTGCAGTTGCAGCGAAGACAGGCTTGACATCTACTGGAATGGGCTACATCCACCCATGGAAACTGCCCCAAACTCTTTTCTACCCAGGAGGTGTGAGTGTTTGAAGAGGCAAGAGGGAAGGACCTCCTTGGGAGAGAAGGGCAGAGACAATGGGGGCTAACTGCTGACTGGAGGTTTGCTGGGGAGGGGTTTCCTGCTCCATGAAATTCCCTTGAAGAAAGCAGGGCTGTGAGGCAAGACGTGTGCAGGGCTCTTCAAGGCTCTGCTGCAGCCATTGCCACAGCTCCTATGACAGTTCCTAACACAATGTCTCTTGGCCTCACTGCTGCAATGGTTACAGCAGGTCCCAGCACTCGAAGGCAGTTTTTTTTGGTAGCATGCCAGAATTTTCCTGAAGAATGAAAGCAGGAAAAAAAGAACTAGTTCATTTTAACAGTTTATAACTCCTTGAAAGCTGAATCTAATTTAGTGGAACATAAAAAGGCACTTTGTTCTCCGATGGTGCTTCACCTTCCAAATGTCAACAGTCTATTGCAAACAATCGAAGTTTTAAAAGCTCCTTAGTGAAAGGTCACAATTTTTGTATGGGAAATGCTAGGCCATCTAAATACAAGGGTCAACACCAAGTGCCCTCGTAATAATTTTTTTAAATCATGTATATACAGGCATGTTTGTATTTTTCAAAAGACATAGGGTCTGGCCAAATAAAGGAAGTCCCATGCTTAAGTCATCCATGAGGACCAACCCTCTAATCTCTAATCTTGAAGACAGGACTCACTGTGCTCACAAACTTGATTGGCTCGTTCAGTGATTACCAAGAACTTCTACTTAGAACTGCGCAGCCTCCAGAGAAGGCACTGCAGGACTACCTGTCTCAAATGCTCCCCACCATGACTTACAAAGCTTACCATGTGGCCAAGAGGCCAGCATTCCCTACCACGTCAGGTCGTTCAAGAAGCCACTTCCATGAACTGCTCACGTGCATGCCATGTGATGGGAAGATAAACACACACATACTATTGCAGTCATGCCACGGCAAAGGAGCTATAGAATCTTGTTTTATCTTAATGGTCCGTTCCCTGGAGTGAACTTGACAAGCTTTCAGTTATTTTTAGTAAAGCAGGTAAATGAGAATCAGCCCCTCTACAATGGTAGCAGGAACTGTTGGAAGTAACAGTTTTTAACAGGAATAAAGATACGAACAGACAGGAGTTATGACCAGAAACCAATTTTCTTGCTTAAACACGGTCTACCTCATAATAGATGCAAGATGCATAGATGCATTGTGCAAGGAAAGGTTTATGCATGCTGTGTGTTTCTTTTCACATAGATGTTATGAAGGCAACTGATTTTTCCAGCTGAGGCCATAGCTACATTAAGCATAATAAATTTGAGATATCTAGCACCAGAAAGCTTTTGTCTTCCAAGGCACTGACAATTTGGTAGGGCCCCTCCTACCATGCTCGGTTCCAGCTGGCCCTGACTCCTGTCCCTGTCTAGAGCTTTCAAAATCAGCTCCAAAATGTGCCAGACAAATAACTTAATCCTAAAGATGCAAACAACATGGAGTACAAGGCAAATTCTCTAGAAATCATGGAACGACAACAGATAATCAGAGACATCACGTGACAACCTCATCCCTACAAGAGAACTCCGCATGTCCAAGCAGTTTCACTAGCCTTACAAAATTCACTTAGAGTCCAGTGAGCTATCTAAAAACTTCACAGGTGTCAAACAGTCCATTCTTAAAGATGGTCAACATTCAAAATTGCCAAGAAACCGACATCCTGTGCAGAAACCATGAAGTATGTGAGCAAGAGCATTTTATAAGCAGGATAGATCCATGCTACTAAGAGAGTCCTTTCCCCAGGTCCCAGCTCCATAGGATATACTTTCAGCTGAGCACAGCTGGCTCCATCATAGCGTGTATTAGTCAGTGCTTAAGTTATGGCAGCATGGGGTCTGCCAGAGCTACACTGCTATCAGCACACCAACTTCCTCACCCAAAGCTGAGTCACATCTTTTCAAGCAACAGAGCCAACCCTGCTCAGCTGAGCTACACCACTATGCTTTGCTGACAGGAAGATGGAAGCATCAAGGATTTGTAAAACAAAGCACTGCCATAGTTTACCAACTCAACAGATAACGAACAAGCACCAAGCAGCTCTTACTAGGGCTGAGCTGTTGCCCAACAAAACAAACATTTTCTAAGAAACCAGACTTTAACAGGAAGCCACACAAAGAGCAGAGATTTCTAACAGGATTTACAGACCACAGTCATCTCAGAAACGGAAAAAATAAAAACAACAAAAAACCATGATGATGAACACAGTTTCTCAGTCATTTGTTATTCTCTAAATCCCAAATAAAAGATTTTCACATGAAACAGTGAGATGGGGATGAACAGTACTGCAGGGCACCACCCAGAGAGAGCTCTTAACATCAGTCTAGCTTCCAGGTCTACACTTCCAGCTCCTTGTTCCTGCTTTGTGCCATTCCCCAGAGGTGTGACTGCAGTGTACCCTGGTACTGATGCTGCAGAAAAGGTACTTGGACACATGCCCACAAAAGCAGATATATTTCAAAATCAATTTGAGAGTACTTAGCATGTAGACTGAATCCATATGAAACTGGGTCAATAAAAGAGAACTCCATGTAATTTTACCTAGACCTTTTATCCAAGTAAATCCAGCTACAGCACAGCACTGTTTACTAAATGACATTCAGCACAGTCTAGCTGCAGACGCTCCTAGTAACTCATATGAAAATCTAAAAAATCTTAGATAAATGTATGATCCAGTCATCATTGACTTCCAGAAGAGGGTCAGTAGAGAAGTTGATAGCAGAGAGCTTTCTCAGAGCAAGACAGACAGTGCAAGACAGACAGTACAAGGGCTGCTGGCAGCTGCAGGGGCAGAAGCACCCCTGCACGCCATGGCCATGCAGACAAAGCGCCATGTTCAAGCAGCACTGAGTGCACAACTCCTTTTTGAAAGGTTTCAGAAAATGCCCAGGTGAAACACATCAATATAATCACAGCATCTCTTATAACTCTAACCAACATCAGCAAGAACAAAGTCCCACCCTGTGACAGGGCTGAGGCTCACTGTCATCACAGGAAGAGCTTGGAAACAAGAAAAGCCACAGAGAGACTGTTTTGTGTCAGAATATTTGTTCTCCAATACTGGCATGTGGGACTTGTTACATGCAACTGGTGGCCAGTAGTACCAGGAGATGAAAAACCTAAAATACATCTTGATATCCAGAAGACAGAATCTCCTCCTTCAGGTGTCCAATCCACTCACAAAGCAGAGTCCCTTTCAGCAACTTTGCAATTGCTGCACTTTGGGCCCCAGTGCATCAACGCCTGCAGGTCAGAGCTTCTTGTTCTATCATATTACTATCTATATACCTTAACACCTAAACAAGTACTTCTTCCATTGCCAATACTTGTGTATCGCTAATTACTTTTGTATTTAAATTTATTTACTGGCAAATACAGACTTAAAACTACCAAATTCTTGCTGACAAAGAGCTGTAGTCCAATTTGTTACTGCTTTAGCCTCAAACTATAGGCTTATGAAAGTGTTTTGCACTCTTGACACCAGAATGAGGTTAGATGAGAAATTATATCCACCAGGATATTTCAGGAAGTGCAAAGTGACAAAATGTGTCCTCAGAGGCCAAGGTTAGAGGGCTAGAAGAGCTTCCAAAAGTATCTGAGCTTGCAGAGCTTGGGTCATACAAAGCAGTGGTCTACCACAAATATACATCATAAAGAACCTTGCCGTAGAGATATGAATTATGCTTAGAGAAGGAAAATGATAACATTACCTGCCCTAATGTCATCTTTTTCCAATGTAAAAAAAAAAAAGGCTACCATTCTGTCATCTGTAATAAGTGACATTATTAATAAGTTCGTTAACCGAAATTAATTAAATGTGACATAATAGTCACCTTTATATAAAACATCTATGGGTTACTACTGCTGGAGCTGATAACACACAAAACCCCTTTATCAATTAGGCTGATTATGCTCCCAGCAGAAAGAGCTAACAGTCTACAAGTAGTAACCATGGACTGAGCAAGTTTTTAAAAAAGCAGTGTCTCCATCTGAAGCCAGAGTCTGCAAAAATTCACAGCCTGCACTGTGCTAACTCACCTTCATCTGCAACCATCATCAAAATAGTCCTTATTTTTATCTTACACTTAAGAAAAGAGCATTTCACCACAGTAAACTCTGAGAAACATCAATTCTGACTCCTTGTACTGTTGCTTTCAAACCAGGTAAGAAAGATTTTGTGCAAGGACATCCATATGAACTACCAAAACAATCCACGTGCTTGTTTTTGTGGAAATAATTCAAGATTCAGCTTGAGAACAGAAGGATCTTCCTCTTGCAGGCTGTCCAACCCTGCCTCCATCTTCACCAGGAGACTCCAAAGTCCATCCAATTCCAAAGTCCAGAAATGACCAGACTATCCCAGCCAGTTTTATACTGGGAGGAGAACTGCTTCTTGAAGCATGAGAGGGAAGGGCTGAAGCTACCAATCATGAGGTGCAAGCACAGACACTATCACAGCACAAAGCTGAAAGGACTAGAAATATGTTGAGGGGAAACATGAACTTTTCTTCTGCATACACAGTCCAGGAAGGAAGGAGACAACATACCAGCAAGTGTAGGAGAACGTGACTACCATCATGTCAGAGTCCTTGCACATATTAGCCAAAGAATGTCCCTCAGAAAATGGATAGTAAGATTCTGAAAAAAGAGTTGCTAATTTGTTTTTAACACTGATGGGCACTCTTCTTCTCCCTGGTAAGCTGTTCCATTGTTCAAATAAGCCTCAATGACTATGAATTTTTTTCTTATTTCAAGGGTAATTGTGTTAAATCTCAGCTTCCATCTGGAAAATCTTATGACTGTAAACAAGACCTAAACCCCCTGTTAGTAGGTATCACCCACATATAATCATTTGTATAGAAATGACTTATCATCTCCTAACACCTCTTTTTAATAAGCTGAGTAAATAATGTACCTAATACCTTACCCAGTTAAAAAAATCACACACCTTCCAAGTCCTAGTTTATTTCTTTTGGTCTTAAACTGATCTCAGAACTGAATAAAATTATGCAGTCACAGTCTTTTCAATCTGGAACACAAGCAAGATTACATCCCTCTTTCAACCTGATAACCCCCTTTGAATTATTGAAGCAACTATCTTCAACAATCACTAGTACTCTCCCAAATCAGTGTTTTCCAAAGAAAGCTTTCCGTCTTAAGAGCACAGACCGCTTCCCACATACTCAGTACTCTGCAATGAGCTGCATCAAACACATTTTTGTTGGATTTATCATCACTCAACCAGGCATTTCTACTCACTCTCTAACAGTAACCTTATCTTTCTCTTTCCTTCTCCTCAAATAGATTTTTTACTGCAAACCTTACTGGCAAGGTTTTAATAGTACTGTCTCCATGGATTGATACAGATACTAAACAGGACAGTGATGGAAACAGATCTGTGGGGAAACTGACACTAGAAACAGTCTTGATCACAGCTGTCTCTCAGGTAACTACTACTTTTTATTATACATCATTAAAGCTGTTTTTAATCCCTTTAACGTGTGTTGTGCTTGAGATAAGTATTATTTTTCTTAAAAGTTGGTCACTTCAACAAGTTTGGTCAATCGGTGTTTCACTGTATCACTATTGCTTTGTACAATCTTGTCTAAATAGACAAGACAGCATTTGTCTGCAAAGATGTATACTACAATGCTCTGCTGAATAGATACTAACACGTTTCTTCAGATTCTAATGGGCTTTTTAAAAACCTTCCAAAATTATTTTTATCTTGGATCAACATACGGATAGATAGTTCCTTTCAGGTTTCCTCAATAGTGGTGGGCAGTGTTCCACCCTTCTGCAACTCCCCTAACTTACAAGAATTGGCCAAAAATTAGCATTAACGCGTAATGGAGCTCCCTGCTTTGGCTATTATCTTTGGACATACCTTATCTAGATATCTGCTGTTTTTTAAATATTAGTGAGCACTGTCTCATCCTCCTCTGTTATAAATTACGTAGAAAACAAGACAAAGTAAAAATACCCCTTCTTAAATTCTAAACACCATCAGTTGGGTTTTTTTTCCCTCTGTTTGATTTTTGTTTGTTTTGCTGTTATTTGTGGGGTTTTTCCCCAAAAATACACAACTACCTCCTGATTTTATACATTACCCACACACAGATCTTTTTTCTCTGCATGTAAAAAAACTGACGGCTACTCTGAACTTAGGTCACCTGTATCTCCACGACTAGCACATTTCCTTTTTCACCTGCTTCTTTGCTTAAGTTTGCACCTATATTCACTGCTATTTACTTCCTCCTCCTCACCTAATGTGTGGAATGCTTTGAGTTTTATTACCACAGTTTCAGTGACTGTGGAATCATGCCTTTTTGGCCATCAGTATGATGCTGCTGAATACTTTATGGCTTCCATTAATGCTTCCCTTTTAAAGGTTCCTTCTTGGGCAGTTATCCTGCCAATTGTTTAAACTCCAAGAAACAGACTCTTCTAAAGCTCCTCACAGTGCTGCCTGATGCCATATTCTGTTTGCACAAAGTAAATACAGACAAATAACAATCACTGGTACCTAGGCAACGGTGGGATTTCAGGTCAGCTATTAACTCTTCTTTATCTGCAAGAACAAGGTCAACTATTGATTTATTCCACAGTGGGTGCAGAACTGTGTGCATTAAAAAATGACCTACTCCTTCTAGAAGCTTTCTGGAAGTCTTTTCATTGGCCTCATGAAATGTCAAGTAAATATTACCTGTTTTAAGCAGGCCATATTATTTGCCTCCCTGTAAGATGCATATACATAAGGAAATGTTTGGTCCATTCCTGAAGATATCTAAAAGGACCTTTTAGAAACACATTATAGCTGAGAGATGGTTGGAACCCAAGTAATCTGAATTTGTTAAGAAAGCCTTATGTTTGCAGCTCTGCCAAATGGTGCAAGTTTAGAAAGCATTATGTAATATGTATTTAATCACACATGGGACAGCACGTCTCAAGTCCACCTCTACTCAAGTCTGGACAAAAGCATTAGATATTTTCTGAGCCCCAGGACTAGGCTGACCTCTCGCTTGCTGTTCCATCCTTGAGGGGACTTCTTTACTCCCTCCCAACCATCACATTTATTTCTTCCTCCACGGCTTTACTGTCTACCCAATTCCTCTCTTTGTACAATAGCTTGGGAAAATCACTCCAGGCAAGGATTTTGAGTCTCTCAGATATGACGTTGAGGAGATGTGACCTGACACACAGAAGGGAGAGGGAGAAGATGGGGGTTACAGGCTAGTCACAGCTGAAGTCTCAGACAACCATGAGTCCCCTTTAGGAGAAAGGGTAGGTTTCAGTGAGTCACCCAAAGGGAAGCATCCTGATCCTGAAAAAGAAATAGGACCAAGCAGGATTCAGAGAGCATGCTCTTCTGCTCGAGGCTATGAGCATGCTGAGAGAAGCAGCACTGAAAGAAAAAGGAAGATGTGCGAGAATCATTCATTATTTTCTTGGCAAAGTAGTAAAGTTCTCTATTACAGAAAAATGGCACATGGGGTGTTCTGTGTCCCAGAAGATGAATACTCTTCTGGCAGGCATAACTCTCAGCAACCACAGGGCTAGGTGAACTACCAAAAGATTTTACAAGGATTATATCATTTACCCAGTTAAAATCACATCAATGTGCTGGAACTTGAGATTATGTTTAGAGAAAAAATAAACACCAGAGGAACACCAGAAACCAATTCATATAGCATTATTCCCCATCCCTCCTATGCGTAAAAGGGGCACCATATAGGCCCAAAAAAGGACAAGAAATCTTAAGGCAAGTAATTAGGCTGCATTTTCTACAAGTCACTTCTTAGGAGAGCAGTTCATTTAAACTGTCTGGGTGTCCCAGTCTGCAAAGCGTACGCAAGAGTCACCAGGACAGGGATGTCCTTGTCATTTCCATCTCATCCATGTCTCCCACACCGGGAGCACATGGCAGAAAAGCATCAAGGTAAACGAGTGTGAAAAGGGCTAGTTGTCAATCAAGCACCAGTCCCAGGAGAAGGGACAGCAATGGGGAGCAATTTATGTAAGTGATGCAGCTCCCAGGAGAGGGGAGCAGCCGTAGCACAGAGCAGGACATGATAAATACAGATTGCAGCAGGTGGTCCAAGAACTGGCTGTGATTTCAGCAACCATTTGTCCAAACCGGACGGAACTGCCTACTGCACAGCCCTGCAACAGCAAAAAGCAAGCTAAAAAAACCACAAAGGCAGAGCAGAAGATTCGGCAATCAGAGATTGCCAGGAGATTAGTTTAATTCTGAAAACATTCCCACAGACATCAAGAGTATAACAATAATCTGAGGTATGAATAACATGGAAGCAAACCCAGGCCTCTTGCAACAGAATCACAGATCCATAGTTTTGGCTGGGAATTAGTTAGAGGGCTGGGCAATCATCAACCCTATGAAGTTTAACAAAGACAAGTGCCAGATTCTGCACCTGGGATGGGGCAACTCTGGATGTACGGACAGATTGGAGAATGAGATGCTGAAGAGCTGTGCTGCAGAAAGGGACCTGGGGGTCCTGGTTGACAGAAAGTCGAATATGACAGAAGGCCTGAAATTCACTCTTGTTGAGTATATTAACATTTCCCTCAGCCCATTTCTCCAGCCTGGCCAGGTCCCTCTGAATAGCAGCCTTGCCTTTCTGCATTTTGGCCACTGTTTTGCTCCTTTTGTACTGTCCAAGCTACAAACATATAATTCCAATTCTTCTCTCATTTACAGTATTGAAGTCCATGAATTAGACACATTTATAATACTGCAACACTACCCTGCATGTGAGGATGTGCCGTTGTGCATGTATACACACCCACACAGACAGCTCAGGAGATGCAACAACTGAAACAGCAATACTGCAGAATCTGGAGGAGCAGCTGGCTGTAAGTGAGGACCAAAGTATACACTCAAAGCCTAAGGTGACAAGAGAAAACTTAGCTTTGGGCTTTCCTGACTTGAATTCTTTGGACTGCACCTTAAAAAGGCAGCAGTTGTTAACTTCATAAATAATAATAATAAATATTTCTGAAGACTTTAAAACATGCCATCAACCAAGGATCCTATTATAAATATATCAACAAGTCAAGTATTCCTGATGATGATCATGATGATATGAATGATGACATATAGATAACTTCACCTGAAGTTTAGGTCATGAGGCATCTAGCTCGTTTATCTGTGTTCACATGGAATGCATCACCACATGTACTCACATAAACAAACACTTCCTCAAAGAGCTTATAAATCAAGAATCATGAATAGTATCCAAGGATTAGGGAAGACAAACTATTTGGTCAAAAGAAACAGAAGGTATATCATACACAATGTAAAATACCATCTGACTTGCACTAGCTTTTCCACATGCAATTGCTGGTTGGCAAATTGTTTGCGGCCATTTTTCATCACAAGGAAAGAAATACTTCAACATGTTTCTATGCAACTGAAAAACAGTGCTTAGCAAGGGATATATTAAGTCAGTGTTTAGTCCTGGCCTTTACTCAGAAATAAGGTGAAGCTAAATTTTGTTTTGTTTTTTTCCCAAACCAATTGTTAGATTACACTGAACACCATTGCTCAGAGAAGTTGTGGGTTGTCCCAAGCAGTTGTGCACGCCCCATCCCTGGAGGTGTTTACGGTCAGGCTGGAAGGAGCTCTAAGCACACTTAGTGAAAGCCCATGGCAGGGGTGTTTGAACTGGATGATCTTTAAGGTCCCTTCCAACCCAAATCATTTTGTGATTCTATGAATATCTTAATAGGAAGAACACTGTTATAGCTCTCATGTGTATTTACCAGCTGAGTTAAACAGTACCAATTGTCCTAATCCTGCAAACATATTACAGTGTGCTGAGGAAACTGAGGGGGAAGGGCTTTTCATTCACACAAAAACGCAGCACCAGGTGTCCCACCTGCGGAGAAGGAGAATCCACCATGCCTGAAAAGGTGCTCATAACTTACCCCAAACATCTGCCGAAGGTCAGGATCTCGAAAGCGGAAGGGAATGTTAGACACATGAAGTCGTTTTGGAGTGGATTTGCTCTCAGTATTCTCACTGCTCTGTGTCTGTGATTGCTGTCCATCTGTCTGTGCCCCTCCTTCTGTCTGCTGAAATCAGAAAAGACAAAAGTGTGCGCATGAGTAGAAACCACATGAATTCCTTTCATGTGCCTTGTCTACCCCTTTTTAGGCATTAGCACTGCACTTGCAATTGAGCTATCTAGCACTTGACAATTATTTTGATAAAGCCAGTAGCACTTAACAATTGATCTGTTGTTCTTCCCCTCCCTTTCCATGAGTAAACAGTAATGAGAGCTCAGCCTCCCTCCCCTCCTATCACCTTTCGGCTTAGTAGATTAGTCTTTGGTTTTCTTAAATTGCTTCTCTATTTTAGCCTGTTCTTCCTCACTTCAGCTGCCACCATAGGAAAGCTCTAATGAAGAGGCGGATCTTTCATATCCTGGAGCTGGGAGGTAGTACCGCCACTCTAATCTCATGTGGCAGGATGTTCATGCAATCATCAAAATCCCACAGCCGAAGTGGCAGCTCTTCACCGGGCCAGTACCAGAAGTGCATCCCGAGGCAAAACGGCATCTGCTCTGTCAAGCTCCCTTCAGAGAAACATTACCCCAAAAGAAGATCTATAATTAAATGGTAAAATCCATATAGGAACAGCTTACGGATGTCTCTGATTAACTTTTCGCATACATTTAAGTGAGTCCAGGAACAGGAAACAGTCATCACCACTGCAAGATTTATAAAATCTCCAAGTGCTGCTTTTTGCTACCAATTCCACAGCTAGAAAAAGCAATTTGTTCCACTGTTCTCAAGCACTGACTGGCATGGCAAAGAGAGGTCAAGGGGTACACCAGAGGTATTTGTTCATAGAAAAACTACAAGAAGCAGGCAGAGGAATAAGGGAGATCTGTGTGCCAGAGAAGAGAACTAATGCCTGCACAGAGATTACTGGCAGGAGAAAAGTAAGGAACAGAACAGAACCTCAGCCGCTTGTGTGGGCTTAGACTGAAAAGTGCTAAAATTTGAGCACAGCACTAAATATAAAGGCAAGGCCCGTTTGCAAAATGGCTTGATGAGAAAACGGCATTTTTCACACTTTAGTCAGAAAAATTACCTGAAAACCTCAGAGCCACAGAACAAAGCAGACTACAATTTGGTCGGTTTTATTGCTCTTGTCCCCTTCCAAGTGCATTCACTGACAGGCCAAGGTATTCAAAGAGCACCCACCCACTCACTCTGTCTCCTGCTGCTTGCCTCAGACCCCTAGTTAAGCTTTGACTACCTGTGTGATGCACTTTTAAGTGTCATTTCAACTCTTTAGATGCCAACCTGACTTTCTCCTTAACCCATCAAGTAAAAAGAAGTCCTGCAATAAGGCAAGGACTGTAATTGCTAGAGTCAGTCTTTTTAAGGCACTTTCAAGAAAACATGTGGGCCTTAAAGGTGTGAGAGTAGGGGTGAGGTTTTTGCTGGTTTGGGTCCTTTTTTCCCCGTTTTACATATGCAATTTGTGTACCAAAGATGAAAGAAATCTGAGAGGAGTTGCCCACACCAATTCCCCAACCACCGACTGGACTTGCTAGACTACTCTGCACATCATTCTATATACAACACTTCACAAACATCTGGAAACATCTCTTCACAGATAAACTAAATTGGCAACACTAGGAAAGTATCTTCCCCCAAAAACAACACTTACAGATATGACCTTGAATTTGCACATTGGTTACAAAGCAAGTGTATATACAAAGACAACAGCAAGCAAACAGTAAGCAGTGGGGTCCTGCCATGCTGAGCAAAGCAGTGGCAGCTTTCCATTTCATTTCAGTGGAGCTGCACATGCAGCACAAAACATGTTTGATCTGGTTAATATAAACTAAGCTATGATAGCAAGAATGACAATACTGCCCTGACGAGTATGTCTACTTCCATAGCTGAGCAAGTCTCAGGAGAAGCCTTGTAGAATGAAGCATTTTGGCTTGTCTAAGGCTCATCCACCCCTCAAACATCGAATTTTTGAGAACAACTTGAGAAACTTCCTTTTGATCTTATCCGAAAGCTGTCCCTCGCATGTTCCCCCTCTTCTCCTTCCCTCACCTCTATGACAAAAAGGCTCTCCAAACTTACAGAGAGTACACCCTAGGGGAAGAATCAATGCAGCTGGCTTGCAATTAAATCACACCATGCTACTTAGTGGTTTTATTTTTATGACTCCATCACAGTCCTCTGCTCCTCAGGGCAAATCTGTCCAAGAAGGACAAAACACAGGAGTAGCTTATCTATCACCACTAAATACAACACCTGCAAGTGAGTACTCCAAAGTAACTCCCAAAAATCACCAATACTCCTGCTAAAAGGGACAGCTACATTAAAATGTAGGTTGCACGAGACTGGATCTGCAGTTTCCACAGGGGAGGAAGTCAGAATGTTGCATGCACTCCTCTCCCACCCATTTGCTCTCAGGCAGAGGGCACAACTCCTTTCTTACCAAGGGTGCAATGTATCATGTACAGCGGCCTGCTCAAAAGCTCTCACAGCTGTTCTTGCATATGGCAGAGAGCTGCTGCCACACAGGAGTCATTCAGCAGCACGTGAGATGCGTACAGTAAGACAAATGCTTCAAGCAGGAGAAGTCACAGAAGGAAAAAGGGATCATGGTCCACTCTTACCTTTTTTACTACAATGAGAGACTCCAAACGCTTTTCATGCTTTCACATAGCCTGATTTTTCAGTAGTAGTTTAACATTAAATACCTTCTTCTGCATGCTGTAAGCTCCCTCATCTCTATCATCCATGGCCCTAAGGTAAGATTTGAACTTTCCACCACTGTAATATTAGCTCAATACATTCGTCCACTGCCACACATTCAGCTACAACATAAATGAAAAAAAAACAGTCTCTTCAGATCTTTTTTCCTTTTACAGTTATTCCTTGGCTTAATTCATTAGGAAGGAGATGAAAGGAAAGGCCTGAAGCCTGTTCATAGGCAACACATAACAGAGACTGGCAGCAGTGCTACCCTGACCAAGCCAGACGACGAAAGCCCTCATTTCACCAAGTGCCCACTTCCCACCTTGACTCCTTCCGCACAAGGCATTCAATCTCCTTCTGGTCTCGTGTCAGCACTTCTCCGTGAAGAAACAGACCTCTCCCTTCTCTGGAGAATCAGCTCAGAAGGGCCCTAATAGGCATTCCCTAGGTCTCAGTGTCTGTCATCAGGCAACAGACCTGCTGCAGCAAAGGCCTCACATTTAGGAACAGTACTGGATTCCCTGCACCTCCTCAGCATAGCCTGTGTAACATATACTGATGCAGGTGATAATGCCATTCGTGCCTGCACACGAAAGCTTTGAGCTCTGCTCAAGGTCACTGAGAAACACATCGGAGCTCAGGACAGCAAAGCATGTGCTTCACTTTTAACTCCTTGCTGCCTGTGCCCCCAGGTCAGCTCCTCCCTTACACCTGCCAGCAGCAAGGAAACCCTAAGCAAGAAGAGGCAGCTGCAAAGAGAAGCACGGACTATACTCCTGCACATACACATGTAAAAGGGGAGGAGGACACCTGGCAACACGAGGGTGTTCCAAAAGGTTTGGGGGTAGCTCTACAACCATCTTCCCACCTCTCAACTGGTCTCCTCTATCCTAATGCAGGTGATGAACAATCAGTTGCTGAGGATTTCCCCTTAGCAGCAGGGAGGCAGGGGCTCCAGCACCACCTGAGCTCCGAACAGATCTCCGTCTGAATGGCTAGACAGAGGGATGCCTCCCCAGCAAGCCAGACAAGCACCGGTGCAACAGACCAACACAGAGATTATTAATACCCAGCACATTCCGTTTCCATCTCCCACTTGCTTCTAGAACTGGAACCGCTTCAGATCCAAGTTACAGACAAACAAAAAACAACCCCCCATTCTCTCCCCCAGGAAGCAGGCACTCTAAAATGTTGTGAATCATAATGAGGAGGTTAAGAGTCATAAATCACTGCAAAGAAAATATTTATAAAATACAAACTGTAACTAGTAACTATATTTAAAAGGGGATTTGGGTGGCTTACAAAATCTAGGAGACAGACTGTGCTCACTCCACTGCTCCTCGATCAGTCTTGAATCCAAAAAAAGCCAAAACCAAACACCCAACCTTGTTTGGATCAAGAGCTTGAAGAACTGTGGAGACAAGGACCAAAAGCTACGACTGGGAGAAGGCAATCTTTCCACCATGAAGCAGAGCACAGATAATGTGGAAAAATCTCTGCAACTTCTAGCGAAGAACCTGTGTCAAAACAACCAGTCACCCACCAATGAACAGATACCCAGTGAGCAGGTTTGGTGGAAAAACAGGTGAAGAACTAGGCCCTAGACACAAAATCCATCTCCTGCCCCACCACACTCTACTAAAGTAGGACTGAGGTCCCACATATCCAAAAGCAAATGCCATGGGAACTTCAGCTGCTTAAACACTTGTTCAGCAGACAGAAGACCTTAGGGCTAATTATCACTTTTCAACAGTAGTAAATATAATTTTGCAATTATATCCATGTACTTAGTTTCTCAGAGATGCCAGCAGTGTTAGATTAAAAAAGAAAAAAAGGGGACTACTTATAGGCACAATTAACTATTATCCAAAATATTCTGTATGCTAAAAAACTAGACCAAAAAATTCTAAGAACATACCAATTAACTTCTACAAGACATTTTACTATTTTCCATATAGTCGAGTGAATTTAGGGTATATTTTTTCTGGTATATATTTTCTGTTAGTTACCTATTTTCAGACATACTGAAGTTGAAGTCATTTTATTCACTTTCCTTATTAAAGGCATACCTCACAGAACACAAACCTAACATAGGAAAGCACATAGGAAGCTTTGCTACCCTTTCTGCACACCACCTCTGATGTGTCCAGTAACATTTTCAACCCAAAGATGGGTATTTCTAACAGGATTCTTTAGTGCTTTTTTCCTTTTTCTTTTCCCTCTCAATGAAGTGGTGAAATGGAGCCCCTCGAAAGGCCTGCTCTGCTGGTCACATTGTCCTACCTTTTGTGAACAGTTCCAGCCCATTCCTCACCAAACAGGGATGCCCTGAGAAGGTGAAGGAGACAGCAAAATTTCCCAAGCTAGTGGTCACCCCTGGACTGCTCCACTGACAGTGGCAGAAGAACTGCCACATAGTGACAGACTTAAGATCCATCCAGCCCATCATCTTCTTTCTCACAGCAGCCAAATATGTGGCATCTGTGGAAGCATGTAAGAACAAGGCAAATGCTTGGTGACTTTTCTCCAGCAAATTAAGCCAGTTGATGTCTCAACTTGCAAAACATCCCGTGGACAAGAGCTGCAATGCTAATTTCTCCATTATATGCAAAAAATAAGTAGTAAACCCTGCTTTTTTTTTTTTTTTCATACATGGCACCCAATTATTTCCCACGTGCAGCTTAGTAAGAGAAAATGAGAAAGCTCCATATTTTAGTTGCCTTATCATCCAGTATTCTATGTACTTGTCATATATCTTTATTCCTGACAGTTCTCTCTGTAAGTGAAGATTTCATTTCTTCGCATAAAGAACCTGCTACCTCCGTTTCATCATCACTTTTATCCTTCCCTGTACTTCTGCTAGATCTGCTATAACCTTCGAGAGATCCGCAGAAGTACCACAGCTATATACTCTAACGTAACGATGCTTGCTAATTTATTTCCCCTTTCTCATTTTTAAATCTGCCTCACTAGACACAAGTCTGCAAGTGCTGACAATCTGCCTCATATTCAAAGCAAACTCCTGATGTTAAATGTCAGGGTTTGCAACCTCAAGACAGCAATTTCTAAGCTGAGGTGGCCAAACAATCAGCAGCAAACTACTTATTTGAAGCTAGTTCTTCCTCATGTCTACCTGCTCAGCAGTATCAGAAAATAACTGAGGATATTCATTAAACATATTCTTCACCTGAAATACCTCACATGAGGAATTGCTTTAATTACTAAAGGGATGAAAAGTAATTACAGAGGAAAATTCTGCAAATTCAGTCTAGGCAAGAAATACCCAAGGGGAAGTCATCATTATAACATCATCCATGTGTTGCAAAAGTCAGTTGAGGAATCCTTGGTGCCGTTGAGCTCTCTTCTTTCTAAGCCCTTGCTAGATGTACAGGGCACAGCCAGATGACCAAGCACCTTCCCTGTCTTGCTTCTGAACATGACACATATGGGCCCCTCACGACAAACGTGTGTCCTTCGAGATTTTGAAAGTCAATATTCCTTTATGGTATAGCAGATGAGTTAAATACGTTTCAGTACAGCACATCAAGAAGCAGAGACACAATGCTCTGTAATTAAATAAAGCTTTATACTGGTTCATGACAACGTAACACGAAGGCGACAGCACCTGCCATTTTCATGCAAAGTAATTTACATAAACTTATTCCTCTACTTCTATATCTCCAGCTGCATTCCATAATTTATACAGACATACAAATTCTTCCCTCTGACATTAACAAGAGAAACAAGTTGAATAATCAGCTTGCAGTATTAAGTGCATTGCATTTACTATCAAGCAAGCTTTTTTAGTTCAGCAGATGATTAATCTTCCCTCTGCGGGTAGAGTACCAGGAGATGCAGAGAGCTGACAATTGCTCTCGGCTTCTGGCCATGCTCTCCACACGCTTACCTTGCAACAACAGCATTTGCTGGATCCCTCCAAGAGCTGCTCTAATTCATTAACCCAGCAAAAGAATTGGACAGCTTTCTGCCAGGTCAGTGAATTAAAGTGGCTCACGTAAGGAATGCCAGAGACAGTAAATAGGAGTGGGAGTTTGCGCTTGGAGCCAGATCTCTCCTTTCTGACAGCAGTGAATCTCTTAGATCAGCTCAGCTGCCAGAGGTACCGCAGCCTAATTAGCATCTCCCCTTGCAGCTAACTGTGCTGGGTGTTTCCATTAGGGATAAGAGCACTAAGGTAAACCAAGAAGGGGGAAGGGGGAAGAAACCGGGCAAGCCAGCACCGTAAATGAAATGCTGAACATCAACTGTTTAAGAGAAGGCCTGCAATAGGCAGACCAAGTAGGCCAAATATGGTCTTGTACCTCAGCCTATTTTTAATCCAGGTCTTTCAGCTGTGCTTTGGGACAGTATCAAAAGAAAGGACAGGTGCTTGGACATGAAGACCGAGAGGTCTTCTTGCCACATACCAGGCAAGAAACAAAGCCCCACAGATGAGACTTGATCCTAAAATAGACATTCCAAAATATGAAGCTGTTTGTATTACACCAACTACTATGCCAATTTCTTTTCCATGCCCCAATCCTGAGACCTCTGACTGCTTTCCACTACATTCAGATCTCCATAATCAAGCTCATCCTTAGCTGGTGACACCAGCCAGTCATTCCCCTTTGTTCAGGGTTTTAGACTGCGTAGGAAGGCACGGACTTTGACTCTCCAAGTTTCTTTTACACAAGTTCACTGCTGATCTTTGACCTCAGGCTCCCAGACCACTGTATATTAACTCAGACACCACTGCTAAACTCCAATCATTCTAGCTCACTTGTCCACCAGAACTAGCCAAGTTTCAATGAAAAGGTGCTCCCACCCTGTGTGTTAAGGAACCAGACCACATTACGTTGCTGTGTAACATCTTACCAACAAGATCAAGCCCCCTTTCCATGAGGAACCTTTAAGCCACCCCATGTTGTTACTTTTGCAATTATCCTAAAGGCTATCAGCCTGAAAAGCAGGAAAGCCCCGCCATCTGACCACACCTTTTGATATCTCCCTCTGTCCTGCCCACAGGACCAATCACAGGCCTTATTCTTAAAAGCAAGCAGGGAACATATCTGTTTGGCTGAAGGAATTTCTGAATCATTCCATGGGAGCACAGGCTTCAAGTCAGCAGCTAAAAAATCCACTGGCTGTTTAGTCTGGGGTATCGTCTTCACACACATGACAGCAGCTGTGCTTGTCAGTCACCATAACCGTAGGGAAGGCTCATACCTCACCCCTGGTGACTTTTTGCTCTATTAAAGTTAGCACTGTTGTTTGAGCAAGATGCTAAAATGGTTAAAGGAGAAGATGCCTTAAAGCATAACAGTCTAGTCCACATGGACTGAACATGTGTGTCAAACAAGTAATAGCCACCACACGGGCTGGACAAGATGCTTGACATCAGCTGTAGATGTTTAAGGTGAAATAACCAACCTATTCTGCATTTTAATAGCATGCTTTAACTTGAGTAACTACTGAGCCTTCTTGCTTCCCCTAGGTCCTACACCATTAATCAGCACACTAAAGAGGAGAAAAGTTACAAGGAATTACATCCTAAGGCAGCCCACAGAATTGAAAAAACTTCACAGAGAAGGAGTCCTAGACATGAAGATAAAGGGACTTGGAAGATCCAGGATACAGTGGATGTGAAAGTCTAGCATATGAAAAGCCCCTGACTGAGGCACTTTTCCCCTTGCTCCCACAGATTTCTTCATGGGCCACCATCTGGGATCCTCTGGGTTTGATCAGTCCCAGCCATAGCAGCCATAGCAATGCCCTTGTGTGTGCCCTTGCCCTTTCCCAGCCAGCTACGGCCACAAGGCTGACTCTGCATGCTCAGCTTGCACGTCTTTAACCACATCAAATGGTCACTCCAGACGTGCGCACCTGTTTCCAACAGCCAGTACAAATGCTGTGTGTTATTCAGCCTGTTTACTGGATAACCCCCTGGCAGTCAGGCTCCCTCCACAGACTCCTGGCAACACCACTGCCTGCCAGCAGTCTCCCAGCAACACTCCCTCCCGCACAGATGGGCTCCCAGTCCCTCCTCGCAGGCTAGCCACAGGCTGTGGGCTCCTTGGAGCCAGCATTAGTTGATGAAACACAGAGCTCAGCCCTGCAGAGCCACAGAGATGGCTCCTAATATGGAAGAGGAGCAGGAAGGCTGGCAACAGCTTATATCCCAAGGTCAAGGCTCACATCATTTCCATTAGAAAGAAATGCTCTTAAGCTCTGGACAAGGATGGGAACAGCAAAAATGTACGGGGAAAGCCACTGCCCTGTTTTATTCCCTGTTTCCAGCTTCCTCATCCAACTGGCAGTGCCTGAGATAGTTGTTTGCTGGAGGTGGGCAACCCAAATCTTGCGTGTTGGAACGGTATCGGACAATCTGGTACTAAAACGATGACTTGCATTTCTGCACACTGCACCAGCTCTAAGTTTTATTTCCTGCCTGGTCTTTTCTTATCTGCCTTTTTTTTTGCCAAGCAAGGCACCCAAAGTTTCTTTTACACACTACCAGTGTGCCTTACAGAATTTGTACTTTTTTTCTTCTTCAAGATGCCGAAGTTGCGGCATTCCCAGGAAGAAATCGAAGATATCTTATCAAAGTCATGACCAATGGCGCCAACTGTGCAGCCACTGCCCACCGCAGAAGGAGCAGAAGCACACACCAGGAACCATGAACACTTGAGCTGGCACTATCAGTTCTTCCAACTGTTGGCACTGAATTCATTCAGTACTTACCAGGAAAAAAAAAATAATCTCTACAAGCCAAACACCAACTACAAGTAAAACTGAAAGCATTAACAGATTAAATCCGCCCCTGAGCGCCAAAGGCTCTCACCATAAGGCTCTTTATTAGGAAGTTAAGTCTTAACAAGTGGCTTAAGGGGTGGATAAAGCTTTTCCTGGGATAATCTGCCAGCATGTTGCCCAGTGCCAGTTCCAGGCCATGGAAAGAAGAAAGAAAATATATAAGATGATGAAAATCTTGGTTTGGCAAATGGATGACCAGTAGCTGAGAGCTCATCTTCCTATCCTTGCTCCCTGAAGCTCCCTGCTGCCTTCAGAAAGTCAAAGAAAAAGAATTTTCTACTCTGTTAGCTTCCTGAAAACAAAACCACATTGGGATTACACCTAGAATGCATGTGCTCACCCTAATTCTTTGTACTGTCAACCCTCCTGAATTTGCCTGCATCACATCTATTTGAACCATTTGCCAATTAACACAAAGTAATTAACGCTTTTGTAAGAGACTGTCTTTGGACGCTGCCACCATGCTAAAACCACCATGATCATGATTTCAAGTACTACTGCTCTCTGCAGGCACCAATTTACAAGGGGAAAAAGCAAAAGGGGAAACCCAGTAAAGGAAGGTCAGAAGCCATGTTTTGTTTATAATTCTCTCCTTTCAAGTCTACTGCTGGTTTGCTGCACACTTGAGAAACAGCAATCTAATCAGTGGCTGCTTTTCCCCAAAGCATTGTGCCATTCTGGCTGGGCACCCTGGCGCACTTACTGCAAGAGATCCGTTCTGCGTGCTGGCCGTGTTCGTGCTCTGCTCCCCATGCGGCTGCGTGCTTCCGTAGAGTGTCAGATTGTGCTCGCTGGTCTGGCCTGCATAGTCCTGAGTGTGTGGCACCCCATACTCTGTGGGAATCCCATTCTGTGGGGGTGGCGGAAACGGGATTGTGGTGAATGGCTGCACCATTGCATCAGGAGTTGCTGCTGGCTCCTGGTTACCCTTAGGAAAGGAAAAAGGAGAAAACAGCTTTATATACAGAAGATAGATCAAAACATCAGCCTGAGAAACAACACACACGTTCATGTGAATATCCCACACACCGTCACCATAGTATTCCACAGTCTTCTATTATCTCCCCTATCAAAAAGCACGTGCCTTGGTCCTCTGAGCCATGACACCGTTTTCTTAATCTTTTCAGGGCAATTTTCCTGCTACTAGGTGGCATACAGCGAAAAAATTATGGGGTTTGCAGATTGCATACCCATGTGATCTCACACAAAGCTTTACACACAGTAAGGTGTTATTTCAGAAGAGGGAATAGGCACTCAAACATTGGAACGGAGACGGAAACACAGAAGGATGGGGTTTCTCAACATCCCTAAAAGTACCACAACTGGGTTCATCTCCTCCAGCCTGATCCTCATTGCTCACAAGCAAGCCCACAAGCAAGCACATCGTGTGGCTCAGAGCACACCATTCTGTTATGTTACAGTGATAAAAAGTACAGTTTTTAAAATCCATCTGTGCAGAAGTCCCCTCCTTTGCCCTGGCAGCACTGCGTACAGAGCACAGGTGCTCAGGTATCTGTTGCTGGAATATCCCATTTGCTTCTTGCTGGCCATGCAGGAGACACCAAAGAGCTGTAGGGAAACAAGCTGAGATTGCAAGCCAGCAGCACAGTCACTCTTTCCCCGTCCTGAGTATCTCTACAATCACACAAGGCATTAATTACCCACTCCTCCCTCAGCTTAGGGTATCCCACAGAGACCTCTTGCATAGTGGACTGTTTAGAAGCTTTTAGCGCTGTCTTAGATGTAGCTAACACCAATCAGATGACTCAGAAACAGAGAACTGACCATGCAAAAGATATGCCTAGAAGACAATAAAAATGCTGCCCCACCATGTCAGAAAACCACAAGAAGGAAACAAGAAAGCATGCAGCCCTGCAGCCTCTGCAGGGATCTCACCAAGGGGGGAGCTGCATTCAGCCACCCGGGGTGAAGGAGAACAGCCTTGACATTGAAGCCCAACCCTGGGAAGCCCAGGCTGCTGCACCGCTCCTACTGCTTTCACCGCCGCAGCAGAAAAAAAATCCACAGAAAAGATTTATGATAGGAGGGCTGTTTGATTTATGTGCGTGTCAACAGACTAATCCTGATTTTAAATTTTGGCTGCTGTTCCAGCCCTGGGTCCTCCCCCACAAAGCCTGGAGGTGCTCAAGGCTATTCTGACACCAGCATGCTTAAATCAATGGAGTAAAAGCGAAACAGACCTTATCCCGTGGATAGGAAAGGCGGAGTGGGAATTACCAAGCAGCCTTTCAGCAGAGAGCATGCAGGGGCTGATGGACCTCCAAAGAAGCCGGACAAACCTTTCAGTCCCTTTATCAGCCTACCTGCAGCTTTCCCTTCCGGGCAGAGGAAACAATGATAAACGCAGTGCACCTCCAGCCAGCACCGGGTCATTCAGACACTGGCTGAATCCCAAATTTGCTCTGACATTAGTCTATCTGGTCTGCCTCCCCTGGGGGCCACGTGGCCACGCACTCCCGCAGCTGGGGAGAAGGAGAGAGAAGGGCATTCAATACCACTTAGCAGAGCTGAGCTGCAGCCTTGGCCCGTGCTGAAGAACGGACGGTTTCAAGTCCAGCCTTGCTGCCTGCAGGAACACAAACTCCGCAGCCTTATCGGAGAAAGAAATGCCAGTCGTGGCCAGTGCTCAGCTCCTTGCACGCATTCCCCCAAGCAGTTGCAGCCCTGCACCGCGTGCTCGCAGCTCTGCAGAGGTTTTTTCACGCACCAAACACCCTTTCTGAAAGCAGGACGAGATTTTTGTTTCCCCCTAAAAAAGGAGGGCAGCTCCACCAGCCCTCCAGTTCTGCTCATTCCTTTGCTATTCTCAGCTTCTGACTCGACCTAACCGATCGTCAAGATCTGCAGAGCGAGTTCTGAAACAGGAGGCAGGACAGGCAGAACAATGGACATCCCACTGCAAACCAGGTATTAGCAATCCTATTGCTCACCTACTCAGACTGTTTATCCCCTGACATAACAGCTCCGTTCTGTCCACATCCTGTCTCCTTTCCAAGCTCTTCTGCCTACAGTATTTCGTTGTATTTGATGGTCTGTGTTCTTCTGTACAGCCCACATTGTCAGCCCCCTTCTTACGTTTCAAATAGGAGCTAAATAGGAAACTGACTTTTTCTTTTCAATTAAATTTTTTTCCACAGAAAAAATGGAGGAGCAGAAACTATTTCCAATCTTCTCAGAACAAGCTAGATTTCCAAGCCAGCAGCATCCCAGGTCAGAAAAATAGAATGTTGATTAGCCCCAAACAAAACCTATTCTGCCATCTTCTCAACAGTGCAGGGCTGCTCCCCAAAGGACATAGTCCAGCATTCTGTTTAACCTCACTCTTAGACTGCTTAAAATGCCAGCCCATGAACCTTATATAATCTTATTTTCAATGTTTTCACCCCTCAGTTAATACTGTTCCTTCCAGTTTAAATGCATTTCAACCTTTTAAATATTTTCTCTCCCTTCTTCAATTACCTACAAATGTTTGAAGGATGAAAAATGCTTACTCTCTCCTCTGTTGCTTGTGGCATTTTGATAATACATATTTATTTTGAGTTTAATCACACCTCTCAAGCAAAAATATCCTGGTAACTTTATTTATTACTTCTCTCTGACCTTCCTAAGATTTCTCAAAGAAGGATTTCTGGTGCAGAATAAAATGTTTTTAATACCATTGTCACTCCCCCACTCCTCAAATCACACTAACATGCAAAAATCATATCTTTTATTACAAATGCATCCTTCGCTTAATGTCTCAGGTTATCTGGAAATCTATCATTATTATATTTGTCCAGGTTTCATCATCCCATGGAGTATCTGTATCTCAAATTATTTTTCTCTTGATATGATTATGGACATATTTCCCGTCTGATTTTTTTTTTGTAATTTTAATTTCCTTTGATGCTTTAGAATTACTTTTTTCCCTGTTTCCACTAGTGTCTACAGAAAAGGACTCCTGATGAGATCTCTGCAGGTTTCACAGCATACTGATATCCTCCAAACCCTGAGGAGATTCTACCTCTTCTGTTATTCTACCAAATTTCAACATTTACACAACACTTCATATTTTCAAGAGCTAACACAGAACACACACACACAAAAATCCCATTAATCTTCAAACATAGAATCTGAATTCCTTTCCCTACTTCTAAACCTGGAGTTGGGTGCTGCTTCTCACACTTCTCAGGAGGTACAGAGAGCATGGAGAAACACGCACATCTCCGGGTAAAGGCAAGTATTTTGTCTGTACAATCTTTACATACCTCACTGCACTGCTAGTCCTGCCTGTTTTAGCTCACAAAGAGGTCTTAAAAATTTACTCAAATGCAACAAGAAACCCAGACAGGCATGTCCAAGAGCAGTCACCATCCCCAAACTTACACAGGGATGCAATCACAGGACTAGGAAAACCTGGGTGCAGCTCCCCACAAAAACTACTGCCATCTTAAACTTCTGTGATGGTATGAAATAAATTTTAATCAATGTTCAGGAGCAGACAGACACCTCTCTTGGCCACAATGCATCAGGCTGGCAGCCTCCAGGAGGTGAGTGTGAGGGACATTTGGTTGCAGGAATAATTTTGGCAGTTCCAGATTAACTGATTAGCTCTGCCAGTTTGTGTTGCCATGCACCAACCATGATAGCTGCCATTCCATGCTCAAACTGGGAAAGGCTGTTTGGTGCAAGTGGAACAGTATAATTAACATACACTCCTTAAAAAAAAAAGAAAACACTTCAGTACAATATATGGTAACCTATAGTTCAGAGAAAAGTAGTAATTCCTGTGTTTTCTATTCATTCTGTTGCTGTGTTCCCACAGAAATAATTCATTCATATCAGGTAGGAATTCAAAGCAGCTGCCCCCTTGCAAAATGTTGGCATCTGGTTCATGAGCACCCAAGCCCTCAGGGCACAAGAAGGATATGGTTACCCATCTGGGCCCTGCTTTCAGGCTCCTATTCTCGGCCCTACAAAGGTCCAGTCACGTTCTTGCAGGTGCCAACTTTCTTCCTTGAGTCAGGGGTTTGCCTACGCAGCTCAGTACAAACCCCTCCCACATTTTGTTTAAAAAACACATTAGCTAAAGCAGTGAAAAATCCGTAATGGGGACACATTTCTAAGAGCTTATGCAGCTTTAAGTTAATTAATGAACTTTGCAGCTCCAAGCTAAGCGGAGGAACGATGAGTAACCGCACGTGGTGGCACCTTGCAGAAGGGTGGGAGCTGGGGACAACAACTCAACAAGGAGCAACGTGGTTCAGCAAATGTGACACAGGATGAATTCTTTCAGCAGACAGCAGGTGGTGATCCAAGATCACGGCACTGGAGCGCCAAGAGCGAACACCAGAAATGCACACAAAGGCCTCCTGCTTCCATAAAACTGTCAAAGATCAGTCTGTTCTGTGAAGGAGTGGTTTTGTTTTGCTCATTAGAGAAATGGGTGTAAGTACAGGGATATGAAAGGAGCCTTATAGCAACGCAGCTCCAGATCTCTCCTGTATTGGTATGCCATAATATGCACAGATAGTAAAGCCTAACCAGCCAAATAAAAATTATACTCCTGGTAAAGCTAAACTACTACAATTTCTGTATATATGTGGCAAACTGCCACGTGGTAAGTGGTCTGTGCTATCCATAACCCTACTGTGAGTCATCAGCATCACAGAAAGGTACAGAGAAATGGTACAGCATATAAACATCAAACAATCTCTTAAAAATGCCTTTGAACTCTGCTAACCCCCAAATCACTGGGATAGGTGTGATTATAAGCCTATTAGTGGAATGGGGTTTCTAATACCTATGTCTTCACTGAACTAATTTTATGAATCCTTGAAGCAACTGACTTGCAGCTAACAGAGGCAATTAACCAGTTTGTGAAGACCAGAGCGTTTCAGGCTACGACTGTTTGCTCTCTGCACTAACCTAATCCCTTCCGTAAACAGCAAAAATGTTTGGAGCTGGGATCTGAAGAGCCTGGCACGAACCTGGAGCCACTGCCCACCCTCAGCTCTCTGTATGAAAGGGATCCTTCTGAGTGAGGGGAATGCAGGGACCGTGCTGTCTCTCCTAGAACCCAGGTCATAGCCTCCTGTCAGGGATGCAAACATCACATATGCAAGGCACTGCTCCCTGGCTGTACACAGACAAGAGAGAAAGGGCTTACCACACAAAGCTGCTGCTTAGGAGCATGAGAATAATGAAATAATTAATTAATAACGGGCTGGTTTTTCCCCCCCTCCCCTTCTCACAGATCAACAAAAAGGCTGCTGTAGCAGGGTCCCTTTCCCAGCCCCTTCCAACACAGTCTCCCTTCCCAGTTCTCAGCTGCAGCTTCAGAGGGGCTCTGGCTGGAGCTGCCATCCCACCTCCAGCTGTGCACTCCTGCCCTCTCTCCCCTGCCAGCCTGCCCACCACTGAGCTCTTTCAGCACATATCCCAGGAAAAAGAAATTACTCACTTTTTATTGCCAGGTTAGTTTTGTTCCCAGTTAAGAGCGCTGAAACAGCTTGGCAAGGAGCTGGAGGAGAACCAGAGCCAGAAAGGACAGGGGGTGGAGAAGCTGGGGAGGGAAGGGCCATGGGCACCAGCACTCGCATGAGCTCAGGCTGCCAGGGAGCCGCAGTCTCCAGCATGCATTAACCCTCTCCACAGGCAATCCCACAATTTGCCCGCTGATAACAAATGTATCAACAAGCAATTTCTTCGCAAATGGGAATGGATACAAAGCAGTGTGAATGATGCTCCCCACACGCACCAGGGAACTCCAGCATTATCCCTACCAGGAAAAAACCACAGGCTGAGGCATTCCTTACACCAGAGATAAACACCCTACACTGGTGGCTCTCACAGCACATGGAACCTGTGCCTGGATTTTTAAAACTGTACTTTAGTCTTTAGGGCCATGAAGATACTCAAACATAAGACAAAGTGATGTACAGAATGATGAACTGATGGCTTTCCAACTCCCCGGACACCCCAAAACAGTGACTTGGCCAGGCCAACCCTGCAGGTGCCTACAAACAATGATACAAGCTCTCTATCCCAAAATGCAGCAATATCCCAAAATGCAGCAATAACACTTTATAACACATTGTGGCCATTTCGTTACAGATCAGCTTTTGAACGAGAAGAGTGGGTAAAATGCCTACAGAAAAGAAATCTGGTGGTGAAAAGGATATATACAAAGGACATAACCATCTTACATCCTTCACCTTCGTACAAACCCGTTCCTGGATTCAGAGGGGTATGTGACCCTAACCCGACACCCACTCTCCACACTACAAAGGCATTTCTGTAACTCCAGAGAGCAAGACTGACATGCCTGTGTGTCTGAGACCCAGACTGATAAAATCAACACTACTTTTTGGTGCGGGTTGATCATAAAAGCACCTTGAAGGGGATCACAGTAATAAGAGGTTTTGTATTTCATCTGCACATCTGGAGTTTGATCTTCATTTGATCTGTGACACACTGTGGTAATAGAACAGGATGCTGAATTTTGACTATACTGCCATGGGCCCGAGAGCAATTCCTCCTGAATCCTCCCAAAGGCAAACTCTAAATCTAGGTAGTTCTGAAAACATCTGCTAGAGTTTTATGGTAGTTTTGCTAAAACAAAGGAAAGTTAAGTTCATGTGTACACTTTTTAAAATTTAAATTGGATGTAATCACTCAGGAAATGCCTTTTGCACTGGGTTAAATTAACCTCAATAAGCTAATCTTGCACCAGTAAAAAAAAAAAATCTAAAAAGAGATGCCTGCACTCACACTTGCACCTAGCTAACCATTTAAAGGCATGTCTCCTTCAACTTCCTGGTGCAAGCTTGCACTAGATTATCTAATCTTGCCTTTCCTAGATATATAAAGCAAGGGAAGAACAAGTTATCTTCCAATACACACTCTATCATTCCAGGCCACCAAAATGTGTTCTGTAAAATAAAGCAGTTGGCCTTTTTTTTCTTTTTAATGCATTTAAGAACTTTACAGAAAAGAAGTTCAAGCCCCTCTTTTATAAGAAAGGATGAAAGAAAATTATAGTCTTATCTTACTGTTATACACAGGAAGCACTCACTCATCCCCATGCTATTATCACTTCCAGTAATGGCCAACTTTTGCTCTACCCCTATGCACAAACACAGGCTCTTAGTGCTGAATGCATGCATACTTGGTAAGATGCCCTCGGGCAACCTGCAAAGAGGCTTCTTGTTGGATATAGCCAAAGATTTGGAGTTACGCAACACTAATAAGGCCCAGGGCCACATCTACTTACCAGCCTGAAACATACCTTTCAGATTTTAAAAAGCACTGATTTCTGCTCCTGAAATCTACATTATTACCCACTTAAAAAAAAAAAAGTTACAGGCACAAAGGCATCCCAATAAGCGCTCTCAATCCATTCATGCTCTCTGGGGTTGATTAGAGAGAACTGTGCTTCGAGAGACATCAGGGTCCCAACATCTGTTTGCATTCCATATTAGGAATTTAACTACCTCTGAGAATTACTGGGGAGAAGGGGCTAAGGGTGAAGAACAAAGGAAAAAGTCACTAGGATGGATATATCCTCAGTAACAAAGCCAGCAATTAAGAAAAAAGCTCAGGCTCAATTTTTTGGTCCAGATTGGTCCTTTAGCACTTTCCCTGGTTGTGTTCTTCCCAGCTCTGCAATATTCCAAGTGACTATTTTCCACTTAACATTCATAGTCAAACATTCTTGGGGAAAAAAAGATTTCCATAAGATGACTAGCTTTCAACAATTCAGCATGAAAATAGTCTCAAAATACTACAAATCGAGTCCTCCGTTAATCCAGCAGGCACCCAGAGCAGCAGAAGCATGTCCCACACAAGGGAGATTACTCCTCTGTCAGGCAAAGACGGTTAAGTTCCTTCTCTGGGACCAGAATTGAAATGAGTCACAGCTAAGGAACAGTGTGCTGCAGATGTGTCACGTATGTTTAATCCAAGCTAACTGCCATCAGCTATTCAGCAGATTAGCAAACCAATCACACTCTCCATTGCATGACTGTGGATCCTCTCTCAGGGAAGCAGCAGAAACCAGAGGCCAGCAGTGGGGAAGGAATGGGTAACTGCTTTTCAGGAGAGGTCCATGGCTGCAGCAGGGTATCTGGGCACTATGTGACACTTTAGATGGCACAGAGGGCCTGCCTGTGCTGGTTTTCTGCCTTAGTCCAGACAGTTAACCAGTGGTTCCTGGTGCTGCTTAGAAAACAAAGGGCTACACAACATAGAAATATAACAGGGAAGAAAATACCACCTGGTCCCATGGTATCTCTTGACCAGGCTGGCAAGGAAGCATCACAGTTTACTGTCACCTCAGCTAATTCTGCAATCAGATTGCTCACTTCAGCTTTGTCTCAAGGGAGAGGGTAACTCTCCAGATGACGTATTTCAGAAAACCGATATCCGCTTCTCCAACCCCAATCAAGGACAGACCTAGCTGGACAGATAAGCAATTTTTCATCATGTCTCTGCTCTGCAAATGGACTATTGCTCTGCATCTGCAAGTACATTACCAAATCTCAGTGAGTGTGGAGTGTGCAGGTTATTCCCGCAACCTCAAGAATTCAAACGGCTTTCCTGAATGTTTAAATCCTCATGAAGCTCACTCAGCCCCTTAGAAAGATTTGTATCTACTCCAGTCACAAAGATTTCTCAAAGCCCTTGCTATGTGACACAGCTATCTGCAATAGACTCTTCCAGATCTCTCTATATTTCCAGTGCTCTTCTAGGAAGGATTTTGAAGATCACTTTTGGTATCAGGCTTTCCTGTCCTTCTCTCCCCTGCTGTGAAAGCAATGAGCTGAAGGAAGTAGTGAGCTGTGCAGAAGGGCTGTTCTGAGCTGACTTGGCTCCTGGAGGAAGGACAAACCTTAAAGTCCCGTCAGGCAGCTTCACTTATACCGCACTTATACAGGCCCCTTCAATTCCCCAGATTTCAGCAGACAGCAGGGAAGTCTTCCCGCCTGCCCGCACTAACTCCAGCACCACACAGGAAAAAAAGCAGCCCTGCCTTTGCTGCCAGAGCAGGAGGAGGAAGAAGGGAGAAAGCGCCGGGAAGGGGAGAACACATCTGGAATCAATTGGAGACTGCTGAATGCCTTGGAAAGAACTGCAGAGCTGGCAGAAACCATAGCGAGGAGCCGCGTGTTCGGACGTGACTCTGAAGCAAAGGTGGAGAACGAGACACATGCAGCATATTTAAACACAAAACCAGAGCTCCTCTTGAGGCTCTGGGGTTTTTTTTTCAAGCAAGCATCTCAACATCTCAGCCCTGTCATATTTTCACTGCCACTGGCCTATCATGAGTACGCTCAGAATTCAGTACAGGAGACAGGAGATGAGATGAGGCAAACGGGACCCATCTGTGACTCGAGTACCAGGACTCAGTCACGCAGCAACAACATTAGATCAAGCTGCTCTCAGGGTGCAGGGCGGAGGAAGTCTGTGACTGACTTGGCACACGTTTCAGAACAGAAATTTGACGGTTTAAAAACACAGATTTCTTCCCACTGTTACTTTCCATTCCAGCATTCTCCTATCTTGTGCTACTCATTTGTTCCAGGAGTAGTTTTCCATTTTCAAAGAAGCCTCCACTGTGTATCCTGGAAAGCAGAGGTTCTGTAAAGGAGCAGAGAGTCATGGAGAAGCAGTTCACCAGTGCATTAGACTGATACAGAGAGTGACTACAGCTGTTCAGATATATTACCAACAAGTAGGGTGTGGGAAGCATTGCTATATGGGTACATGGCCTTGGCCAGACAAAAAATAAGATATATGCTTCAATATGCGAATTTTAAGAATGGAATTAAAAAATTCAAAAGGGAACACAGAAGAGTTACAGAAATGACCACTAGATTGGGAAAAGCCCCATGGCTGCACATTGAAAACCTTGAAAAGCCCAATTTATTTTGCTTATAATTTAAAAAAAAAATTAAGTGGCAACTGATTATTTTGCTAAAGTACATTAATTGTGAGGAAAATAAAGTAGACGCTAATAATATTTAATCTAATGAAAAACGTCGTCAAGAAAACCAATAGCCAAAAGCTGAGTCTGATAAATTCAGCTCTGGTAAAAGACACCATTTCATTTTGTTTACTGATATCTCAATGACAGTCATTAAGTCAGCTGGTGAAAAGGACTCAGTCTTTTCCATCTTTTCCTGTCTTTGTGCTGAAAACATTATGTCACCCAAAACAGAGGTACCCGAGTGAGACAATGGCCTACAATGCAGGTACAACCAGAAGAGACAATCTAAAGCCAGATCTATAGGACAATATCCTGGAAAGTTAACAAGAGCTTGTGGAAGTCAATGCACATAAATTAAAGCTGATTAAACTAAGCAGCATACGCATTTATAAGCATAATGACCTCACCTCACGGAGAGGAACAAGTTATTGAAAAGTATAGGTGCAGTTTTGTGTAGCACCTAACATGACAAACTACCAACTGGCCTCGGAATCAGGGGCTCCGCTTCCCCTCCCCAGCTGTTGTGAGATCCAGTCACGCCACAGCCATTGCCAGAAAATTAATCCAAACAATAGTCATCTGTTTGGTCATAAACTCAACTGTCTCGCTTTCTATCTGCTTAAGCACGATGCCCAAAGCGGTGAGGAGCCTGAGCATATGGCCAGGGCACAGAGATGAGGGGGACTGTTCTTCTCGCAGCAGCCCGCAGTTACGCTACATTAAGCGCAACTTCAAAACGCACCTGAAAGCCACTTCATCCCAGAACAAGAGGCTACATGGACATTTAGCATATGCTATTGCCACTACCTGCTTCACTTGTACTTAACTTCTAGAGCATCCCCACGTAAACCAGCATAAAGCTGGTTCGTACACAGAGAATTTGTCAAGTATCTCAGGAAAGATTTTCCCATTGTTACAAAATCCTTTTAAAGCCTCTTTTCCCCAGGCCTTCCAGCTAATGTATGTTTACCACATTCCTGCTGTAACCACGAACCAGGATAGACTTCTTCCCTACACAGGCCACCTGCACAGCTCATAGGTAAAGCTCGAGGTCAGCAGCAGATCTGACCACTTTTCAAGTCCCTCTTCCTGGGCTGGGTGCCACTAATGCAGCTCCTTCAGCCCCCACACTCAGCAGCACCTTTGGAAACATGCTGCTCTCCCTTGCCACCATCACATCAATGCCCTGGGACACATAAAGCATATGTTGGTTTAACAGTAACGGCATGCAAAATATTCACGTTAAACTACTGCACATCACTGGCAGTCCTACTTTTAAACTGCTCTATTTTACTGAAGCTAAATCAATAAACCTTAAAAGCTAAATTGATATAAGAGCATCTCATGTCAGAGCACGTCTGTCAGCATCTGCAGCTCCCTTAATATATTGCTACATGAGTTCCCGAGAAGTTTAGCTCTCCATAATTCTCAGCAGATCCCCACCTTCCACAGCCAAGCGCATTAAAGGTCCTTTTTTCCCCCCTCTCCTTGCACACCTACAGGAAGACAAAAACACAGGCTATGCAAAACTTAAACCCTTTCAAGCCAGTCAGTTTGCCCTTCTGTACATCCCCTTTCACACTCACAGTGTCAGGCTAAACAAAGCCACTCACTCCAGGATACAGGCCTAGAAAAAAAGCATTAGCATCTGGCAACCAAGAGCAGCACCCCAGCATACGAGCCTGAGAGCAAATACAAGTCTCTGGCACGAAGAGGAAACACTGGGACATACGCTTGAGTGCTCCTGTCAATCTTGCAGTGGGGGAATGCCCGATTTTTTTTTTTTTAAAGCATATTTTTATCATATTACTGAAAGGAAATGCCAGGGACTGCTGCGGCCCCATCCCTTGAGGCTCCACTGCTGCCATCAGGCTGCACTGCCTTTGCAGCGATGAATATTTAAACAGGGCAATAAATATTTCAGAGCACATTCATCCCAATAAGAAGTCTACTACCATAAGAGAGATGAGACAACCACACAGGGCCGGGGCCGCTCCCTGTTCTGCCCCTCTGGCTCCCACACCGCCTGCCCTTCCTTGGCCCTACTTCCCTCCAGCCCTCAACAGGCTCCTGACAGCTTCAAATATTCATAAGCACAGCTCCAGTTACTTTCCAAACAAGCAAAAACACCTGTGAAAAAAGTAACAAGGTGCTCTGCTTTCCACAGAGGTGCAGAACACAGCTAGCTCATGCTTTGCTTTCACCGCTCCTGGGGCTTCTGGCTCTTGCATGCTCATACTCGGGAAGAAAATAATTTGCTTGAAGACCCCACAAGGTCTTAAATCTTTTAATATTGCACCTTAAAAGAGAAAAAAACCTAAGACCACCAAACCCAAAGCTCAAACCAGCACCTGGCCAAGAAAGAGTATGTGACAATCTGTCATTACTCCCCACAACTCCTTCCCTTAATTTCAGCCGTGCATTTATTCAGGTGTTTCTCAGGTGCGAGCAGCTCCGCTGGCCTCTCAGTGGGATGGTAACAGATGTACACAGCTTGGCCATCACTGGCACAAATAAAATCGGCTAGAAATCAAGTTTAGGATGTAACAGAAAAACTTTTCATTTATTCAGCTATCACCTGCATGTCATTCGTGTACTGGGGGATATTTTGACTATGACAGTGATAAAAGCTTGGGTTTTATAAGTAGGACCTTAGCTGTGCTCTCACCTTTAAACTTCTTGGTTTTTAAAGATTATTTCAAGGGGTAACTAATATTCTGCAGAACATCAAAATCACATATAAAGACATTTATTCAGGATCAAATTTACAGGGCCATGAAACCTGCAGCCAGACTCAAAAACGATCTTTTGTAGCAGCTTCCACTGCGTATCTAGCTAGATTCAAAAGGCCCAAGATATTTGCTGGTCACACAGTATATGGAGAAGGCCTCAGAAAACAAGTACACCTACTCTTAAAGTGAAAGAAGTCAAAAAGACACCTTCACAAAGAGCAGCCAATGGGTTATCCTGAACGACAGACACAAGCTAGTCTGCTCTGGCTAACTGAGCTGCACCACAGCATCTCCTTTCCAGGTAAAGGCTTTAATTAACAGTATACAGGAAGAGAGTAATCTCTGCCTTTACTGGCACCCACGGACCATCTTTTAAAAGATGATGGTAACCAAACCGCAATCACAACGTGTCACATGCCGTCAGAGGTGCCTCTTGGACTGCGCAAGAAGACACTCTTCCTACCTGGATCCTGGCCCAGCTCAAGGTACAAGCTGGGCACCAAATGGCTCAGCCCTGTCGTGGCTTGGGCACAGCAGGGAGCATGCAAGGGTATGCGACAACTCAGCAAGGTCTGCAGATGCAGTCTTGGATTAAACTGCTAAATTCCCCTGCAGTCTCATTTCAGCTGCTTTTGGACCTTTGAAGGAGAACAGCCAGGTCTTCGCTATGCACAGGAAGGGCCCTGCAGCACACTCAGAGTGAGTTTTCTACCGCAAGCCAGAGCTCCTTCTATTTCATCCCTGGTCCTCATAGCCAAGGGAAGAGACCAAGGCAGCCCCCAAGTGCTGGACAGCCTTCTTGGGATGGCCAGTTTCATATTAATGAAATTTTCTCTCATCCTCCTGTCCTGTGGCATGAAATGGCTCCAAAGTGAAGTATTGAACTGTTAAACAGCAAAACCTCTTTCCAGACAGCATTTCAAGGAAGAGCACCTGCCTATTGAATAGGTGGATCAATCGCCTGCCGCCACCCTCTGTCCCTTCTGCTCCTGAAAGAGCAGCAGCATCCCTTGGTCAAGACTGGCCATCAGCCACACCACCAAAAAGATGCTGTTTACATTAAAAGCATAAAATAGCAGTCGCAGCAGTGTAATTCAGAGACTGACAACAATCCTGCTGCTTTGCCAGCGGTGAGTCCTGGGATTTTACATCTCTGCTTCTAACTACCACCCCAGCTGTCCTTCATATATCACTGGAACTAAAGGATCCAGTCAGAAGTCAGACGCAACCCGGCCCAAAAAACACCTTGTACTTTCCTATCTTATTAACAGACCTCATACACAGAGAAAGGAAAACATCTTGGAAGATGAGCCATTACCTCACCAAATAATTTAGAGCAGGAGCCACCATTTTACAGCAGACATCAAAATAATGAGCACTCCTCTGCTGACTGTGCAGCTCCGTGTTATTCCCATGATGGGCTGCATACCCAGCAGCATGTTAACATGGAAAAAAACAGCATCTGATCCCACACAAGAATAAAAAACCACATTTTTGATACCATACAAAAAGTGTTAGAAAGGAAAACAACATTTAATTCCGTGGCTCCTGAGGACCTCTCATGACTCAGAAAATAAATGCAAACAGATGAAAAAGTTAATTTGGATCGTATCAGCTTCACTGGCATGCAAAGAGCAGAGCAGGCACCCTGGGGAGAAGGAGGGAAAGATTTGCCATAGATCAGGTTACTATCACTGACAGCTGACCTAAAACACCACAAGATTTGAGCAGACTCTACCATATCTTCTAATTTTCAAAGATGCTACTGCCTCCTTTAAGAGATACACTGTGTGAAACATGTAACACTGAGGTCCAAGGAGGAAGGAGATCCTGCAGTACAAGTATGCAAGTGGTCCAGATGATAATCCTCACCACATCAGAACGAGCCCAATTAACTGAAACAAGACGAAAGCAGAAGTGATTTGTTCTTTCGAAGACGTAGAATTTTCAATGCAAAGCAATGAGGACATAAGGAACCAGAATAATTTCTCTGCAGTCTGAAGCTACTGCATCGAACAGACAGACAGGCAGTTGCTCTGTCCTACATAGATGATCCTTGGAAACAGATGTCCATCTGCAACCCAACACACTCAGCCTGGGAATTTAGAGACCCAGCTTGCTGTACGGGCTCCATGGTCTCATCCCATCGATGGGCCAGTACAGCCCACAGACAACACTGTCAAACCTGAGAAATGTTCTTCAGCATGAGCCCTCAACACTTGGTTTTAACTTCACCTCGGTTTCATGGGGTCTGAACTGCCCATCATCACAAACTGAGCTTTGTTTCTGTCCAAATAAATTTTTAGGAAGCGTTAATGTTCAAAAGTGGCCAACAACAGCATGAGTAGTAGCCCACGGCAGCCAATAATATTTCTATTCTTAACTGAAGTCTCCTTGGTTTGTTAGGCCTTCAACATCCACTAGATGATTCACAGAAAGACTGATACATTTGAAAAACTTCTTTTAAATTCTTTAAGACGAAAATTGCCCTTTGAGCTTCCTTTTGCATGTCTAGGACATAAAGCCTTTTCAGTATCTCAGTATTTGGTACCACAGGGCATAAGGACCATCTGCATTTTATAGCTTAGATGATCACAAAGGAAAAGGTTTTGTGCTCTGCTTCCAGTGGGTATTACCAACATCACACATAATCAACAGACTCATCTCCACGCACTTCTGCAAGAGCAGGTCTAACACAGCTGACCCCACATGAGGGCACAGGAGAAGCTCACACAGGTACAGTAATCCCCTGGCAGAAATTTGGGACAGACACAGCTGAAGGCAATTCCCAAACCACTTCATAGCAGAATTGTTGAAGATGTCCCTGCTTATCGCAGAGGAGTTGGACTAGATAACCTTTAAAGATCCCTTCCAACCCAAATCATTCTATGATTTTAAGATTTTATGATTGGCTACAGGAACACGTTTCTGCTAGGACTGTCTAAACAGTAGCCAGGAGGCTCATCACAACTCTGCATTTAAACCATGTCAAACGTGGTTCTTTCCTGCCACCAGATTCTTTTCTCCTAGATTTAGGCCAGAGAGTATCTCAGAATAATTGTACAGTGACACACAGAGCCTCACAGCTAACCTAGATGCCTACTACACTTTTGAAAGCCACTACAGCCCTCTACAAACGCCCTAGAAGAATGAAATTTGTCTTCCTTTATGCTCCTCCAAAACATTAGGAAATTCCTACTACTCAGTTCTACCTATTCTCCTCTGTGTTACAAATAACACAGCTCAAAGTTTCCTACCCACCCATTAAAAAAAAAAAAAAAAAAAAAAGCCACTGGCTTTCTATATACTTCTGCTTTAAGCAGAGGTCTGGCTGGGAGATGTGTTCTTGGCCATGTCAGCTGCCAAGCAGGACCCCAGCCGCTCATCAGGCAGGGAGGCTTGGAGCTGGCAGGCAGGAGGGCCAGGCAGGCACGAATCTGAATGGAGATGCTCGGGTCTGCAGCCTTTGGTGCACCTTTCTCTTGACTTCTGTGCAACACTCGCAGTAACTCCTGCAGCTCACTGTCAAAACCAATTAAGCTCCTAACAAAACCCAAAAAACGTTCCTGAGAAATCACAGTTGAGCTGAAAGGGACAGTAAAGTACTTTTAAGGACTTAAAGGACAACTTAAACTCCTTAAAGACACCGCCTTTCTCACCTCCTCAGAGCAAGGCTTGTTAGAAGACCTTTATTTTGTCTAGGGCCAAAGTCACCATTGGGCTGCTCAAAGCTACAGTTTCAGACTTGATGGAGAACATGGATCATGGATCTTTAATCTGCTTAAACCCGATTTAGGTTCATCTCATTGAATAAGACAAAGTATTCAGAAGTCTCGCTTTGTGATGAAGCACTGAGATCTCCACAGTATTTTTTCCACCCTTCAGAAGTCCATGTTCCCAGATAAATTCACTCTCACACCCCTTGCAGCATTTTGATCAAAAGAGGCTTTGAAGACCTAGAGTCCCTCAGAAAAATTCTCTTAGGATGAAGGTTTGCAACTGGCTTTGGATGACCTAAATTCTTTCTGCCACCAAGAGAGTCAGCCTCTCCTTGACTACACCTCCTCATCAGTCACACTTAGTGTATTCACAGCCTGTCACCCATGTCCCTGCGAAGGACACACGGAGCAAGGAACTGTCCAAAGTTCTCACCACAGCCTTCAGTCACCACCTTCTTCATTCCTCTATCTCACCACACTACACTCTTTGCCACAGACTGGCTCCATCACACAGTCTAACCTGACTCCAAAGAAGTACTAACACCTCCCCAACCAAACTCATATGAAAGGGACTCCTAGAACCACTTTTCCTCCCTTTCCCACTGCTTCGAGATCGAATGCTTCATCCTGGAACAGGGTGGAAATACACCTGAGAAAGGATTTGCAAAGCAAATGTAGCAACATTAAACAGCATCGCACACAAAGAAAAGCAAAAAGGAAAGTTAAAGCAAACTAATCTGCATTAAATATTTGAGCACTAAGCAAAGCTAACATAGCACAATATCTTGTAGTCAAACAACAGTCAACAAATTGACTAATTCACTAATTTCGCCAAATTAATATGCTGTTCCTTCTATACCTCCTGATTCAGGCTGGAAGGATCCTTTTAAGTTTAAACAGATTTAAAACTATGCCTGTTGAAACTGAAATCCTTTCCCTTGCTGCCCTATTTATCTCAACCACATTTTATAAAGCAGGAAGGGACACACACTGAAAAACAAAAGCCTTTCATACTCCTGCTCTCTAATATTCCTAAGTACTTTGCATAATTGTTCAGTTTTGATAACCTCCTTTCATATGATGCAATAGCAAAAATGAGAAAAGCTACTAAGAACAACAAATCAAATAAAGGGTTTCACTCTTCACGGAGGGTACACCAGACAAAGGAGGACTAGTACTATCCAAGAAATCCAAACTCTTCTCCAAGGCATTTTTAGATCAACCTTTTAAAGTAATTTAAAGTCGGTTTTGCTATTAGGACGAGAGGGAGAGCATAGGCTTAGATAAGGAGCCTCAGTGAGACCCGATAGGTGAATGATGGTCTATGCACTGCGTAGGTCAAACTCTGATTATCTACATCTTGGCTAATCAAAAGCAATTATCTGAAAGTCAAATATGCCCTCCAAGTCAGATAACTCATGGAGACCAGGACTTCTATACAGCACACAGAAATCCTAAACTCCACAGGACCACAACTGCAGACACTATGAATTTTAAGTAGGATAAAGGGGAGGACAGTTCAGAGGGTTTTAACCATACTCAAGACTCCCAGCCTGAGGGCAGACTTCAGAAGCTAGAAAGATTACCCTTGCAATTACTTGGACATTTTTGGTGTATCCATGCACCCTCAGATTACAGGCTACTTTGAGTGCAATTCCAGTTAGGTATTTAGAGACTACTCACAGTAAAAATGTCCATTACAGGCAGGGCTGGTAGAGCCAGGCTGGTTGATACTTCCCATTGTAGGATCCAGTTCTCAGTTGTTAAAATTCCAAGAAACCATTCAAACTGAAAATTTTTTCATGTTAAAATTCCAAGAAACCATTCAAACTGAAAATTTTTTTCATGCTATCTGTAATTGATTTTGGAGTTGGTGACTTCTTTTGTTACTTAAGCCATAGCAATCCAACCCAAGAAAAAAGTAGGGGACATATTTTGTCTTGCATATGATTAGGGAGGAGGAAACCACCACAGACACTTTGAAAAGTCTAAGAGAACTTCTTATTCAACAGAAAAATTTTCATTTCAGGAATCTATATTTAGCCACCAAGATCTGACAAATATTATAACAAAAGCATGGAAAATTACAGCGCGCGTCTTACATTTAATCAACTAAATCTCCTAGTAAAGCCATATGCAATGGTCAAAAAAGGCTAAAAGATAAAGAAAGAAGTAACAGTATGCAAAACTTGCCAGAAAGGAAAGAACCAATCCATTCTTTATATTCCTCACAGAAAGAACAAATGGTGGCAAACAAGCTTTATGTTAGATATTAGGAAAGATTTAGCAATACTCAGAAAGGCCAGCAGTGGCATTGCAAATGCTTTTAAGGCAGGTTACTCGCCATCAGGAATGGTTTAGATATTGTTTATTCTAACAGGAAGCACATATGCTCTTAAGGGTGGCTGGCAGTGCTGCTTGCATCCCATTTTCTGTGATTTCACGCTCGCATTTGGAGATCGTCCACAGCTTCACAGGAGATACTGGCCATGTCAGATCTAGGGCTGGAGATCACTGACAGCAGGGAAATGATCCATCTCCAGTACTGTGTACCATCTCCTTTGCAGAGATGATGTAACATCAGGTAGCAGTTACCCACCTCAAATCCAAAAAAACCAAGAAACAGACCTGAAAGTACAGCAGGAGAAAATTAAATTGAGACAAGAAGCCTGAGCACTATCAGCACAGGCAGCGACAGGGAGCGAAGAGATAGAACAGACAAGTATGACTGCAATAGGAGCAGAAAAGGCAAACTAAATGAGGAATGAAGAGAGTGGGTGGAGAGTTAAAAAAGCCTATGACAAGGAGACTGTAGTGAGGACAGGGAGGAGGAGGAGAAGAAGGAGGAGGAGGCGGAGGAAGAGGAAGAGAAGCAAAGAATAAGAAGGTCTAAAAATCAGCTGAGAAGGAACAGAAGTCATCAAGGTAAAGTAGTAGTCTGCCAAAACAGGAGGGCACGTAACTGGAGAGGAATGGAGACGGGGAGACTATGGATACGGTATGGCTTGTATGGGACAAGCTGCTGACCAGGGATCATGGGGAGAGAGTGAGAGGAAGAAGCAGCATCCATCCATCCTCCAGTGATGGAGGGCAGAGGTGAGACAGGAGAGGTCACACAGAGATGGAAGAGAGGGGAAAATGTGCATACTAGTGTACACCCCCGAAGCCTAAACCAGAACCTAATATTGCAAAACGTCACCATTCCTCTGCTGTCAGCACATATACAAAGCCAACTGGCAAACACTGATCAAGCTGGCCTGCACAGAAAATGACAGCTAATTACACAGTCAGTCAAAGTGGCAGAGGTCTGTGGGTTGTATCTGGGATGGCCAACTCTGCCACTGATAACTTGCAGAGGTCATCATGGTGCCACATATAATGAAGCTGATGGGGACAGTTAGAGGGTTGTCTGTTTTTTCTTTTCTTTCTCGTGGAAAAAAATAGCATACAAACATGTGATTAAAGAGTATCATAAATAGCCACAGAAATAAAGAGAACAAATGAAGGTTTCTTTCCCGACTTAAAATACGGAAATGCCCTGGAATTGAAATGCCTCCCCATTATCATCTTGATCACTCTCAATTCAGTTTAAGAATAATATTGCTTAATGAATAGTTTTGCAAAGAAAAAAAAAAGATCAGGTACTAAGCAAAGTACGCTGTTGAACAGCACTTGTCCTATTTCATTTTATGCAGGCAAAACACACTCTATTTTTTCCAAAAGCTTCCAGTTGATCATTAATTGCTCTGGCTTCTATGAACCCTACAAAACCAGCCTATACATTTCCTGCCCTCATTGGTCACAGCACAGCCTCCAACAACCAGCAAAAAACCATCCTGCACAGCACAGGATCCTAAGAGACTCTACAGGAGAATACCTAAATACTTTTGGTAGGAAAATTAACATTTCTCTACTCTGATTCCAGGGAACAGATCCTGATTCTGTCAGTCTGACGGAAAGAACACTGACTACATCCTTTTAAACAGTATTTAAGAGAAGACAGGCAAATTAACCATCTCCTCCCTGGTACTCAGACCCCCAAGGAATGCCTGTTAGCGAAGTCTGTAACTCTGCAGCTGGGAGGTAAGCACGTTAAGGAACTCATTGCAAAGGGGCAGCCAAATGTACACACCATTTGCTGGATTTCAATCTAAAACAGGAACCTGGAGTCTTTCACCCAAAGCAGTTAGTAAGACCAGAATCCATGTCTAAAAAACATCACACAGAGACACCCATTGCAGAACCCTTGTGCACTGGTGTTAGAATTTTATAGTAGAAGGCTGGTCAATACTAATTAAATGCAATGGAGCCATCATGAATTAGTAACCTGGAGGGAAAGATGTTGCTGGTTTTAAGGGCCTCCCTCCTTTGCAACCTTGAACTTTTGTAATTTTTGGTAGCTCACTACAACCTCTTCACTGATCCAGATACTTCATAAATTAAAAGTTCTTAAAATACAATTAAAACCGTATGTTAAATTTACACAGCCTTGGCAATCAAATATCACAGCAAACTTAGGCACCCTCATTTCTCAATTCCCGGGGATAACCACCTAGTCACCTGCAGAAGAAATGCACTAGGGAGCAGCGAGGTTATTTCTAGGACAGGGACTCAAGGAAATGGCAGTGCTGTATCAAGTTGCTTTTCTCCATCCTGCCTAAGCAACATTGAATACAGCTTCTGCCATCCCCAGGCAGCTCTGCAAGCACCTGCAGTGGTTCACTTCTACTCCAATGCATCTGAAAGTGCTCAGCACAGGGAGCAAAGAGAAAAAGGCTAAAAAACACTCACCAGGTTCTGACAGGCCCCACTGATTTTTAAGCCCATAAGAGTAAGCCCTTCTCAACCAGTAGTTAAATCTCTAAGCATAACAACAGTTACAGACACAACTCATGGTGCCCCACCTCAAGCAACTATGTCCTAATATCAGGGAAAGTCAGATGCAGATTAATCTTTGCATTCCCAGGGGATATTCTTGTGGAAAAGTGACTGGACAGGATTTCTCTCACACAAACCTCTGATGCTGACATGGTGTCAGCAGCACTAAGGAGAAGTCCTATGACATATAGTAGAAGGGAACGAAAAACTAGGGTATAGGTATAGGCACTGAGTCAGATACCATGTAAACAAGCACCATTTCTCGAACAGCAAAGAAAGGGGAAGAGCAGAAGTCCATGGACAGAGCAGAAAGCAATCCCCTTTAGACAGCTCACGCAAGTTTGCAAGAGTAGCACCAAAGCAAGGAGCAAGCAGAAAGGACAACTGGCCTGAAAGGAAACAGACATGCAATCCTCAACGCAGGGAAAAGGGGTAGGGAAATAATAGCAGCTTCTAAGAGAAGTCCAAGAGGAAAAAAGGGGGCCTTCTACCACACACAGATAAAGCTTTTCTTTCTTAATTCTTTCTTTTAAGACAGCAGGGGAATCCTGCAGCATCCAGCTTGCCTGGAGGGGAACAGAACCTAAAGCAGTCGTAAGGGGACGGGAGGGGGGAGGCTGTTCTGGGACTCAGTCTCCCTTGCAGAGAGTTCAAACAAAGGAGGACGGTCTCCTATAATGGGATGCATTGTACATTTTTAGCTAGCACAAGGTGGCTGTCGTGACAGGGTTCCCCATCTCCTGTCTCCCCCCTCCAACTACACACCCCTGCATGATCCCAACATGGAACACAAAGATCTGTTTTATCACACCATTACTGTAATGGGAGGTAGAGAAAGACAGGGAAAGGGAATGAGGCAGAGGAACGAAAGGGAGACAGAGCAGCCTTTAATGAGTCAGCCGCTGCTCTGATTTAAATAAGATCTCCATTTAAGGAGCACTGCAATTGTTGGTTTTTTATAATTTAAAAAAACAAATCACTGACTGAGCAAGCAACTTTTGGCTGCACAAGTTGTCTCACAGCTACACACAGGGTCTGGGAGGGAAAGGGTTATAGAAGGGGGAAGGGAAAGGGAAGAAAACCTCTGGAAAAAATGAGACTGCTTGCTGGTTCATTTTAACAAGGACATAAATTAGTCTCAAAGCCACAAACGCCATCACCTCCCTGAGCCCTGGGCAGAGTGTAGCAAGTCAAACACGTGCCAAGATAAACGGCGCTGGCTGGAGCCTCCAAGGGGTGCTGGGGGGGACAAGAGGGGGCATGCTGGCAGGCAGGGCAGCAAAGATGCTTCGAATGGTGCCACAAAATGGAGACTGGTGATCCTACAGCTGCACAAAAGCAGACCTTCTGATGTTCCTGCTTATACCCACATCAAAAGCTGGGAACTCAAGACAGAGAAAGAAGGAAAACGGGGTGCTGAGGTCAGAAAATAGCAGTTCACCAAGGTCTGGCTTTAATTACCACAAGCAGCCCTTCCTCCTCCTCCTCCTCCTATCTTGGAAGAAGGCCCGCCAGTGGGCAGCAGCCCAGGTGAAAGGTTCCATTGCTGAGAGCAGGGAGGGGAGCAGACAATGGCGGGGGGATTCATTACAAAGGCACACACATACACACACACGCACTCAGCACTGCCGGCTGCCACATGGGCTGGGGGGACCCCTTAAGGAGGCAGCAGCTCCCTCCCCACTCTCTTGAGATGCTCGACACCTTCCCCCTCTCCCAGCCCTGATGGGAAACAGATTTGGAGGAAAACGCCAGCAAGGCACTGGGCTGTCCAAGAAAGGGAGGGCTTTGTGCTCCACGCAAGCCAGCAACCTCGCCATGCACCACACAGAGAAAAAGCCTTTTAGCATATAATTCCCATCCACAGAAGACTCTCTCTTTTATCTGCAATTAGTACATAATGTACTGGGCCTCGTTTAACACTCATTTTCACTGATTTAGGATTAAGGGGGATAAGGCTAAGGTACTTTCTGTTAATGAATCTGAGCTCTTACTCTCATTAGCAATTTTTGTTTCTTCTTCTTCAAGCACGTTTTTACCTTCCAGCATCTCCCATTTCTTTCCATCGCTGTTTCTAGTCTTGTCAGTCCACACACTCATACTTATTCTGTTCTATCAGCTTGTCATGCCTATACAGAAGCTCATCTCCCAGATCTCCAAGGAAGACAGCATGCTTGCTCCCTACAATGCAAGAGAACTCAGACCAGGTAGGCAATGTTTTCTGGAGACTGAACTAAATGGAGCAAGACTGTAGCAATGCCGAATTCATTCAGTGGCAATTACCAGCTTAACATACCAACAATATTTACTTTTCATATATGATACAGAGCCCCAAGGAAGTAAATTCACAGGTTTAAGTAATGGCACTCCACTGCTTCAAACAACGCTGCAGAATAACATGGCTGGGGATACTGTATTGAATGTGTCACACTCCTTCAGCCCCACACTTGGCCAAACCTGCAGTGAAGTACTGCTAAGGACCAGCCTAGCAGACAAATGATCCCCCTGGGAAAAGGCAGCACTGTGCTAGAGCTGCACTCACCTGTGCTGTCTTCCTCAACTCTGCCTACAAGGGCTATCCATCGTTCATCTGGATCCCCAGCTGACACACAGTCCGAGCTCTTCTCTCCTACTGTTTTTTTAATATGCATCCTCTCCAGCATCTCAGCATGTAAATACACAATGCAAATCCTGAAAACCTACACTAAATAGTACATACTCTTAAGACAATCGTAATTCAAGGTCAAACAATACAATAATGCACAGTCTTGATACCTCCTTCCCCATATCAATAAATTAGGAGTTTCTGTGGAAGACAGATTTCCCTGGAGTCTATTAGGACATACCAAACCTTTTAATGAGTTTATACTGTTCCCTAATTCAGCCAGTGCTCCAGTAGAATCCCATCCTTCCCAGCTCTGCATATCTCCAAGCCAATAGGCTCATGCTCCAGGGTGCTCGGTCCTGGAGATGCACAAACTACACACACTTGGTCCTGGTGACCCAGGCACCTTTCTGCACCGCACAGACGCGGACCCCGAGCGTGACGGCTGTGGCTGAGAGCACACTGCAACACAAGGCTGTGCAGAACAACTCTCCAAAACGTGCACACGTCAACCTGCAGATTAGGGGCGCACACCTCCATCTGACCAGGCACACTCTGAGCATACAGCAAAACACAAATGGACCCTGACTGCAGAGACACAGCTCTCCAGCATCACTTGCTAAACTAAATATAGGTACAGAAAGCCCCACGAGATTTCGGCAGAGCTCTTCTGTCTCAAAAGGGAAAGCCTTGGTCCAGATAAAAAGGAATCTGTAATGGAAGGAACTAAATAGCAGAAGCAAGGGCTTAGGAGTCTGGGAAGATGCCTTTAGAGTGGACAGAGATCTATTTTTCAGCCACTGACAGTCAATGCAAGATGAGAGAGGGAAAGGGTCAAAGTGGATGTCACTTCTCGCAGCAGATTAATTCTGAGTTAGGCACCAGTGAAAGAGCTGCCCCTTGCAGTGGGACACGCAGGATCTCAGCAGCAGATAGTGAAGGGGGGTTCGGCCAGAGCTAAGGAAAACCAAAAAGGCACTATGGATCTACTCTATAGACCTGCAAAGCTCTACAGAAAAAAAGCACTTGTGAAACCCAGATTTGAAGAAAAGTTCCTTCTTAGAGTCCTTCCCTCCACCCCCTTTGGGAATATCCCCCAAAGGTTTCCAGCTCTGCAAGGCACTGCGGGGACATTATATAATGCCTAACTCCAAAGGATTCCAGCTCCACGATGCTGCTCTCCTACTCCTCCCTCCCTTTGCCCGCTCCCTCCGGTGGCGACTTGCATATGCCATGCCGAGGAAAAAAAAAAAAAATTCGAAAATCCAAAAGCATACAGTAGCCTTAAAAGGCGAGCACTGTCCGACGAAAACCCCTCGCGGTGGATACGCGATGGCCCTGGCAGCTGGGCGCGCTCCTCAGGAAACGTCAGCCGCTTTCCCCCGGGAAGACACGGGCAGCCCCACGCCTACAGCTACCTACAAGGGCTTCCCGGCCCCCGCGGTGACCGGCAGCCGGATGGAGAAGCGGCGGGGAAGACGTTCACCTTCGGGATCGGCGGTTCAAAGGCGGGTTTAGCCTAACTCGGAAGCAGGGGCACCCGTGCCCCTCGCGCACCGCTCTCTCTAGAGGGCACTGCGAGGTTGCTCCGGGCAGGGGGACCGCAGGAACCCCTTCCCCAAAGCTCCCACCGCGGGTGCCCGGCGCGGCGGGGCTCCCTCCCGCACCGCTCCGCACCGGGCGCCCCGCTCCCCGCCCAGACAAAGCCGGGCAGGCAGCCGCCGGAGCCCGGCCCGCCCGCCACCCTTACCTGAGTTACCATTTTCTTTTTCTCCATAAACCAAAATGGGGGAGGCCGGCCGCAGGGGAGAGGGAAAATTTTTAAAAAAGAGAAAAAAAATAAAATGAAATTTAAAAAGCAGCAGCCCCGTGGAGGCGGGCGGCGGCGGCGGGTGCCTGCGCTGCGCTGCCTCGCCGGCGCGGTGTTCCCCGAGCCCTTTTTCCTCTCTTTCTTCTCCCGTGTTCCTCCCCTTCTTCCCCCTCCC